>JAABOM020014094.1:0-19205 GCA_011800125.2 Solanum clarkiae | reverse complement strand
TTAAATAGCTTGAATATCATAAGTGAGTCAAAGCTCAAGCATAATACATAACATGTCCAACAACACCTCTACTACATGGATAAGAGTGGGGGCCAAACAACAACTGGGCTTACCCTCATAGTTAACACATACATAAAGAAAGATAGTCTTATAACATAGCATGTGATCGTAAGCAACGTCCCCAGAATGGAGGACCCACCAATAAGCTTAAGTGAAATCGTACTAGCCATATGAGTGGAGATACTCAAGTGGGACTCCGGTTCCTACATGGTAATATCATGTAGGTATAGAGTACGTTTGAATGTACTAAGTATGTAGGATGCAATGCAACAAGAAATATGCACATAATCAAAATGCATAATTAGGCAATAAAGGAGTACGTAGCAATATGGCATGCACGCATGATGCTTGAAGTAAAACATGCTTAAAAATAATCATACCTACATAGTTTACTAATACAATAAGGTGACATAATCAGATCATCCAAATACCTTGTACTAGAGGGTGAGGGATATAGCATAGGTCATAACCCCTTCTAGTAGGTAATGGGTAGAACGTGAGGGTAAAGGGATAGCATGGTTCATAACCCCTTCATATTAGCTACATGGCATAACCTCAATAAGAGTACATAACCTCATCAAGAGTAATATAACCTCATAAAGAGTAGCATAACCTCATAAAGAGTAGCATAACCTCATAAAGAGTAACAAAACATTCGTACATGAGGGTGAGGTATACAACATGACTCATAACCCCTACATATAGGAATTGGCCTTGCACTAGAGGGTAAAACATGTAATATAGTTCATAACCCCTCCTAGTAGGGTTTCACAATTGACAAGAGCATAAACCTTAGCATAAGAATCCAACAACTCATCAACCTATTCACAAAAACATAACAACACGAAAGCCCAACGATTCGCTTGCAATACTAAAGGTGCTTTAGATGATTCACATACACATATTCATTCCCTTCATCCTTATATACATATCTTCCCTTTTTATCATCATTTATCCATCACATACATACATCATTTCATCATCACATAACCATCATAACACCATTCAGCTAATAAGACATGTATTGGACCTTCAATTCCTCAAGAAACCCTAGTCGGACATTTTATCAAACACTTGATGGGTGTGTAATGGGGGGTAAAAGACATGTAATTTACAGATGAAATCATGTAAGAAAATCCATTGTAAAACTATCAATCAACACCTTGAAACCTCTCATCAAATTCAATATTAGATCTAAGATTTAGAGCTCAAAACATGTTAAAACAACCATGCTTTCATGAACTAAAATCACTGTGCAATAAATTTCTCAATATACAAGATCCACATGCAAAATCAACTTTAAATCATGCAATATTAGTAAAAAGGAGGCTTAGGCACTATGGGTGGAAGGACCCAATGGTTCAACACCACATACCTTAGATTTGCAGAACCCTTGAAAAAGATTGGAAATGGAGACTGATCTTTGATGAAATCCTTAAGATTGGTCTTGAGCTTGGGACTTGAATTTAGGGTGAAATATGAGTCTAAGTGTTTGAGTGAGTATTGGGGAATATTTAAAATGATATGAGGGTGAAATAAGGCTAAGTGTAGGTATTTTCAAGTTGGGCAACCCTTAGGCCCAAGACTTAAAAGTCTTGGACCGAAGTCAAGAAAAACAGGACTAAAATACGGACTGCTCACTGGAATTTGAATTTCTACATATATGAGTTCTATGAAAATGGGCATAAATCCTTCATCTGAACTCAGAATAAGGTGAAACCAAATGCTTTGTAAAGCTAATTAGAAGAGATTTAATTTGGTAGTCGTGGGACACCCAATTCTTTGTGTGCTAAGAGATATGCCCCTCCAAAGTTGACCCTTCTAAATCGCATTTTTGCGATTTTTGGATTTTGATACGGTTGCTCTACAATTTGGGTTAGACCCATTTTCTACTCAATTTGATCCCCTGAACAAGAATATAAAGTCGAGTTTTCAAAATAACAAATAGATTTTTAGATATATGGAAATTACGATTCTGGGTACTTTCGAGACACATTTTCAGGTACTTTTTGGGGTTGTTTCAATATTTGAATAAAAATGCGTAATATAGATTCAATCTAAAATCAACAATATAAGATGAAATTCAAGTAAACTCGTAAGTAAAATCCACATTCAAATCATAATATTGATTACCCATTCTTAGATAAAACTTTAAAGAGACAATGCATAATCAAATCTTCATAATACTCATGTAATTGAACATATTAGGGCTTAAATCAACAGTAAAGCATCACCCATAGCTCAGTTGAATTCATTAAACCATAATCATCAAAATCCATATTTAAAGTAAGAAAAAATTTCATGAAATTCAAGTGAAACATGTTTGGGTCTTCTTGGTTGAAAGATACCAAGAATTAATTCTACATACCTTAGTTCATAGAGAAGATTCAAAAAGAAATTTGATGAAGAAAGAGCCTTCCCTTGATTCCCAATTTTGGTCTTCACAAGAGTTCTTTGAGAGAGTTCTCAAGAGAGTTCAATATAATTCTAAGTTTAAGAGTGAATTTGAATAAGTGAAGATAAAGTATAGGTCATTTGAATGTCTGTAGGTAGCATAGAAAGTCACAAAACACCCTTAGGAAAACCATAATTATGAAAACGCCATTTATGAAACAAGTAGAAATAGTATTGCTAAGGGTCTAAGGGAGGGGTATACGGTCCGTGCTAGGGTATATGGATCATATACTTGCTCGGTAATCCAATACTAGAAAAATTTCCACTGACAAAGGTCTTAGATGGTAATCCCATATGTAGAAAAGTTCAATGTGGGCACCCACATAGTCCAGTTTCATGATTCGTACCAAGGCATACAGACTGAATGCCTCCTCTGTATACCCTCACATAGAAAAAATTCTTCACAACAAGGTTCCACAACGGTGATCCAGTACTTCACAAATTTTCACTTTGACACCTATACGGAAGGCCTCACGGACTGTATGGTGCGTGAAGCACCGCACGTTCCGGGAGAGGGTCCATTTGAAATTCCATGGCTATAAAATGTAGATTTCTAAGGCCAAGGCTACCATATGGTCCACCACACCGACCGTGAAGCCTCACACAGACCGTGTGGGTCCATGTGTGGTATGCCTTAGTCTCAAGCTTCCACAGTAAGGCCAAAACTTCCCAGACAAAGCCGAGGGCAACTTGAAGTAGCCTCCATATAGTTCGTATAGCCTCACACGGACCGTGAAGACTTCCATGAAGCATCACCTTGGTACAAAACATTCAGAAACCAAAATTCCAAGCTCTATTGAGGTTGTACAAAGTTTGGATCTTTACATCATCTCTCCCTTGGAGACATTCATCCTCGAATATGCTAGAACAAGGCTTGACAAACTTGACTTAGAGCATGAAACATCAAAACATAGAATATAATATATATTGCATCATTTGAAAATCATAAAGTCATTAAAACTCATATCAAAACTTATTCAAAACATCATACAAATCATTTTTATGTACATGTATGCATGTCATGCCATGAAACTTAAGAGTGAAAGTATTAGGACCACCTTAGGCTTGAGTAGATTGGAAAAGATGGGGATATTCTTTCATCATGTCTAGCTCCACTTCCCATGTACCACTCTCTATATGTTGATTTCTCCAAAGTACCTTAACCGAAGCCACATCCTTGTTACAAAACCGCTTCACTTGTCTATCCAAAATCTCAACCGAAACTTCCTCACAAGAAAATTTCTCCTCACCTCAATACCTTCCAAAGGTACAATGGTATTAGGATCATCAACCAACTTCCTCAATATAGACACATAGAATCCGGGTGAATAGAACCCAAATCTGGAGACAAATCCAACTTCTAAGCCATATTTCCAATCTGCTCAACGACCGCATAGGGACCTACATACCGAGGACATAGCTTGACCTTCTTCCCAAAATGCATTACACCCTTCATAGGTGAGACTTTCATATACACCCAATCACTAACATGAAACTCAAGATCCCTCTTCCTAACATCCGAATAGGACTTTTGGCAACTTTGGGCCGTCTTCAACCTCTCCTTAATCTACTTGACCTTCTCCATGGCCTCCAATACCAAATCCAGGCCAATCAAAGCCATCTCTCCCAAGTCAAACCACCCCAATGAAGATCTACATCACCTATCATACAAAGCTTCAAATGGTGCATACCAATGCTAACATGAACGCTAGTGTTATAAGTAAACTCAATGAGTGGAAGATGATCATCCCAATCACCTTTGAATTCCAACACACAAGTCCTCAACATGTCCTGCAAAGTTTGAATTGTCCTCTCAGCTTGTCCATTAGTTTGAGGATGAAAGGTGGTACTCAAATTCACCTTAGTACCAAGTCCTCTTTGAAATGACCTCCAAAAGTGTGAAGTAAATTGGATGTCACGATCCGATATGATAGAGCTAGGCACAGTATGCAACCTCACCAACTCTTGGATGTACAACTTTACATGATCTTCAACACAAAAGGTAGTATTGACCGGTAGAAAACTTAGTCACCCAGTCAATAATAACCCAAATTGAGTCAAATTGACTTCGGGTTCGAGGAAAACCAACCACAAATCCATGTTCACATCTTCCGACTTCCAAGTACAAATTTCAATATCTTGAGCCAAACCATCGGGTATTTGGTGCTATACCTTCACTGTTAACAATTAGGACATTTGGATACAAACTTGGCTATATCCTTCTTTATTCCATGCCACCAATACACTTCCCTCAAATCTCGATACATCTTAGTAGATCCCGGGTGAATAGAATAATGAGAGTTATGGGCTTCACTCATGATCACCCTTCTAAGATTCTCTATATCTGGAACACAAAATGGATCTTGATATGGAAACACACCATCTCACCATTGGGAGAAGACCTCTATCTTCTTTTCAGCAACCAACTTCTTCAACTCAACCAATGACAGATCTAGATCTTTCTTAGCCTTAACATCAACCACTACAGAAGATTCGGCCCTATTCTTAACATGAATACCACCATCATTAGGGTTGGCTAACTTAACACTAAACCTAGCCAAATGCTTGACATCCTTTACCAACTCCTTCTTTCCTTCATCAACATGAGCCACACTTCCCATAGATAGCCTACTAAGAGCACGGCTACAACATTTGCTTGCCGAGAAGATATTGTACACTCATGTCATAATCCTTAAGGAGTTCCAACCATCTCCTTTGCCTCAAGTTAAGATCTGTTTGAGTGAATACATATTGTAAACTCTTGTGGTCGATGAAACATCAACATGCACCTTATACAAATAGTGTCTCCAAATCTTCAATGCAAACACCATTATCGCTAACTTAAGGTCATGAGTCAGGTAATTAAGCTCATGCACCTTCAATGCCTTGATGCATAAGCTATCACCTTACCATGTGGCATAAGCACACATCCCAATCCAATCCAATCCAAAAAGCATCATAATACACCACAAACCTATCTAAGTCATTTGGTAGAGTCAAAACAGGAGCCGATGTAAGGTGATCTTTCAAAAGTCTAAAAACTCTTCTCACATTCATTCGACCACACAAACTTGGCCTTCTTTTGATTCCACTTGGTCAATGGACATGAAATAGATGAGAAACCCTCAATGAATTTTCTATAATAACCAGCTAACCCAAGAAAACTTTGAATATCTGAAGGAGTCAATGGTCTAGGCTAATTTTTCATGACTTCAGTCTTCTTTGAGTCAACCTTAATATCATCACCCAACACCACATGACCAGGAAAAGCTACCTCACCTAACCAAAACTCACACTTGCTAAACTTAGCATACAACTTGTTCTCCCTCAAAGTCTGAAGAGCCAACCTCAAATGATCTATATGCTCCCGCTTACTTTAGGAATAAATAAGGATATTACCAATGAAGACAACCACAAAACATTTGAGGAATGGCTTGAACAACTGATTCATAAGATCCATAAATATGGTCGGAGCATTAGTCAACCCAAATAACATTACCCTAAATTTAAAATGCCCATACCTAGTCTAAAAAGTTGTCTTGGGAATCTCACACTCCCTAACTATCAATTGATGATAACTAGACTAGAGGTTTATCTTTGAGAAATGGGTGGCCCTTTGAAGTTAATTAAACAACTCGTCGATCCTCGGCAATAGATTTTTATTCTTGATGAGTACCTTATTCAATTTCCTATAATCAATGTATATCCGAAGAGATCTATCTTTCTTTCTTATAAATAACACTTTAGCACCCTATGGAGATATACTTGGCCTAATGAAGCCATTCTCCAATAAATCCTTCAATTGATCTTTCAATTTCTTCAACTCAGCCGGTGCAATATGGTAAGGAGGAATAGAGATAGGTTGAGTATCCACAAGAAGATCTATGCCAAAGTCTACTTCCCTTTCAGGAGGAATACCGGGCAAGTCTTCAGGAAATATATCTAGAAACTCATGCGCCACTGAACCGATTCAAGAGTAGGTGACTTGGACTCCACATCTTTGACCCTCCAAGTATGATAGATACACCCTTAGAAATCATCTTTCAGGACTTAAGGTAGGAAATAACCCGACCTATAATAGTGGAGTCACTACCCTTCCATTCAAGAACGGGCTCATCCAGAAATAGGAACTTGACTTTTTGGGTTCTACAATCTATAGACGCATATGAAGCATGAAACCATTCCATCTCAAGAATAATATCAAAATCAAACATCTCAAGTTCCACAAGATCACATGAGAAGACTTTATGCAAAACAAAAACTGGATAACTTGATGAACTCTATGAGAAACAATAGATTTACCCACGGGAGTATAAGCCAAAAAGGGATCCCTTAGAATTTGGGGACACAAACTAAACTTAACATCCAATAGAACAGTCACAAAAGATAAATTAGCACCCGAATCAAGAAAAGTATAAGCATTAAAATCAAAGACTTTTAACACACTAGTCACAACATTCAAAGTCTCCTCAACTTCCTGACGAGCATAAAGAGCATAGAACCTGCTATTTCTTGGGGAATTACCTTGTGGAGTCCTTTTCTGGTTTTGAGCACCTTGAGCCACTTGACCCTGACCCTTATGAGCAACCTTAGGACAATCATAAATCTTGTGGTTCTTATCACCACATCCAAAGCATGCGCCCAAATTTGTCCAACAAGTGATTCTTTCCACAAGTAGCACATGCGGGAGGCATTGGCCAACCTCTAACCTGTGCCTTAGGAGGAGGCACCCTAGCATTAGAAACTCGAGATAAGAACCTTGTCCCTATTAGAAACGATCATAATCACCACCCTTGGAGTTGGAGAACCGACTATCATAATGGGCCCTCTTAGAATCATGCACCCTGTTCTCCTTGAGCTTTTCTCCCTTTATCTTTTTAGCATATATCACGAGTCTGGAGATGTCTATGTCTCAAATAATCATATCTGTACAACATTCCTTCACAACCAAATAAGAGATACCAATGATGAACTTGTGCATTCTTGCACGGGGGTCAGCCACAAGCATAAGAGCATACTTGGAGAGCTTAGTGAACCTGAGGGCATAGTCCCTCACACTCATACCACCCTGTTTGAGGTTGATAAACTCTATCATCTTGGCTTCCCTAAGCTCAAGCGGAAAGAAATGATCAAGAAATGCAAACTTGAACTCTTCCCAATTAACAACATTACCATGAACCCTCTCTATCAACCATTAAGTGTACCACACCTGAGTCACATCTTCCAACTGAGACATATCCAACTCATCCTTCTTCACAAAAGTCACCCCATTAATAGTCAACACCTTACCGAGCTCATCAAAAAACTCTTAAGCATTCTCATAAGCCTTTGACCCATAGAACTCTAGACGATTCATCTGGGTGAAATCTCTCATCGTAGAAATCAGAGAAGGATCACAAGGAGGAATATTAGCCTACCTAGTCTAAGAAGGCACCACTTGTGCAAGCATAGAAAAGGCTGTACGAAATTCTCCATTAGAGAGAGGCTCTTTCATAGACCCTTGAGGAATTTGGTCCTCACAAGCTGGTGCCGGTCTTAGTACGGGAGCTCTTCATGGAGGCATATTTTGTAATGTAGCAAGGATACCATCTGGATAAGAAAACTGATGTGCTACAAAAATACAACATTTTTGATGTTTTAAAGACTCGTAGAAGCCTCTACGAGTCGTAAAGAGGTTTTGTGGAGTTCGCCGACCAGTTCTTTTATTTTAGTAAAGACTTAATTTTTATTACTATAAATAGTATTTTAGGTTATTTTTTCATATAGACCCATCAATTTTATTATAATTTGGGTTAGAATACAATACTTAGAGAAAATTGAGAGAATACACTTGTGAATTAATTTGATCTTAAAATCTTGTGATTCTGAATTAATTTTGGATTTGCTTGATTCAAAATTCAATTGGGTAAGTGTTTAATTATGTTTTCTCAATTCATAATTTCTTCATCTAATCATAGCATGAGTAGCTAAATCCACAACTTGTGATTGTGGGAACCATGAAGATCTAACCAAATAAACCCAGGTAATTTGCAATTCTTGGATTGTTATTTGCATATATTAATCAATTCTCTTCATTTTGCATGTTTTCTAGTGGTGGCCAACATCAGAACTTTGTGTTACTTTCTCGAAAAAGGTAGTAATGAATAGGAAAAGAAATTGATCAATAGGATTCAATGATGTGTTCTCATCTAATCAACCGAAATAGACCAAGGGGAGGTAGGCTGGGACTATAGGTCATGGTTAGTGTTGCACACTATGGAGATGGGCCAAGTTGCATGGTGAAATTCGCCTCTCACCTTTGACCCAAGGGCTTGGTGAACTTAAGTTACTGTCCTGCATGCTATATTCTAGTCAAGAATTGGGTTATCCGATGTTATTGAGTTGGTGAATCATGGGGGACACAATATCCAAATTGCTCTCCATTATTGATTCTCTTCCATTATAGTTAGTGTAGTTTGTTTGCTTATTGATTACTTCAAAACTCCCTTTTCGGGGAATTAGGTTGGTTAGTTACTTGAACTGGTTGTTTGTGAATTCTTATGAGTCTATGTATTCCCTGTGGGATTCGACCCCAACCTATGTTAGGTTTTATATTTAACAACGACCAATTTATCCTCTAAAAAGAAGGTGTAACTTGGGTGTGATCAGGCACTCAGAGACTATTTGTAATCTCCAATTAAACAACTTGGCCTCATCACATTCATTCAATCACAGTCTGACAATGAAAGACATCAATAATTGAAGAATAACTTAGTAAGAATATGGTAACAAAATCTTTACAGATAAAGCTCATAGGCCAACTAATCCAATCACAAAACTAGTAAGAAATAAACTAGCAAATTCTCTATCAAATCAATTGTCATGCCCCAGGAGGGTACCCTTCGCGTGGCCGGCACTCAAAAATACCATTGATGATTCCATAAGGAAACCTCTTGGCCTCATCAATACATCTTACTCAACAACAAAAGAAAAATATTGAAATGAAAGACATTCAAATGGAATAATAAAACTCATATAAATATAAATTCCAATAATCAAGTTTGAAAATGAATAATAATCGACCATTCTCTACTTAGATGTCTTTCAAGACTCTATCTAACAATTTAGATGGCGCCATGATAAGCCATGCTACCCAACTCAAGAGACAAGAATACTCAGTGAAAGTAACAAGGGCTCCTCTGAAGCCAAGGAGGGATCACCAACTCTAGGGACAAGGAAGCTGAACGTCAATGGTGCGCCTGCTGAAGTCCTTTATCACCTGTATTTGCATCATTAATGGTACAAGCCCAAATGTATCCCTCTCTCAAATCCAAAGAGAATGGCACAACCCAAGCCTGGGCCTAGACGTGACCGACAAATAGGGAACTCGAAAGAACCCCAAATAAGCCTCATAGCATATCATTACACATCCTTGGTTGTGGAAGAAATTTAAAATGACAATAAGAGATAAGCATAAACAAGGGGAAATGGGATTAAGAGAGTGAGAGAGAAAGAGAGAATAATACTTAAATAAACATAGATGAGTCAAAGCTCAAGCATAATACATAAGTTATCCAACAACACCTCTAAACATAGATACTTAGCAAGGGCCAAGACAGGCAATTGGGCTCACCCTCATAGTCAATACATACATAAAAGAAAGATAGTCTTAGAACAAAGCATAAGATCGTAAGCAACGTCCCCAGAATGGAGGTTTCACCAACAAACTTGAGTGAAATGGTACTAGCTACGTGGGTGGAGATGCTCAAGTGGTGCTCCGGATCCTACTTGGTGATATCATGTAGGCATAGAGTATGCATTAGTACGTTGGGATGTACTAAGGATGTAGGATGCAATGCAACAAAATATAGGTGACAATCAAAATGCATAATCATAGCAAGAGAAAGTATATTAGTAACATGGCATGCATAAATAATGCCTATAGCAAAACATGCTTGAAAATAATCACAGGAATAGAATAATTGAGGGAAAGATATTAGGATGATAAAAAAATGACTACTTGCATAACTTGCTTAACACAAAAAGGGAAATGATTAGATCATCCAAAATACCTTGTACTAGAGGATGAGGGATATGACATGAGTCATAAGTCCCTTCTAGTAGGTAATGGGTAGTACATGAGGGCAAAGGGATAGTATAGTTCATAACCTCTACATGTAAACAAGAGATAACGAATAGCACATGAGGTAGAAGGTATCATAGGTCATAACCCCTACGTGTCTTCATATGAGGGTGAGGCATACCGAATAGTTCATAACCCCTTCATACGAGTATATTGAATAACCCAAAATCATACACGAGGGTAAGGAGTACATTATAGTTCATAACCCCTACACGTAGAAATGAGTAAGTGAGTAGCACATGAGGCTAAAGGTAGCGTAGGTCATAACCCCTACACATGTGTACCTAGCATAACCTCAAACAATACACGAGAGTAAGGAGTACACATAGTTCATGACCCTACATGTAGATATGAGTAAATGCGTAGCATTGATTCGTACATGAGGGTAAGGTGTATAACATAGTTCATAACCCCTACATGTAGGAATTGACTTTGCACTAGAGGGTAAAGCATATAGCATAGTTCATAACCCCTTCTAGTAGGCTTCACAATTGCCAAGAGCATAAATCTTAGCATAAAAACTGAATAACTCATCAACAACTCCCAATAACATAAAAACATGAGAGCCTAACAATTCACTTGCAATAGCATAGGTGTTTTACATGTTTTAAACACACATAAATACATCCCTTTCATTATCGTTAAGTTATATACATTATATGCCAAACTTTAGGCGCTCAACAACTCAAGAATCATAAACCATATATTTTATCAAACACTTAGAGGGTTTGTAGTGATAGTGTAAAACCATAAAATTCAAGAGGGTTATCATGCTAGAAAATTCAATATAAAATCACCGATAGATACTTGGTAACACCCTTAAGTAATATACATGAAAATCCTTCATCAAATCTCACAATAGATCTGAGAATAATAGCCCAAAACATAGTAAAATAGTCATAATTTCATAAACCCCAACATAGTGTACAATGATTTTCATAATAAATAAGACACATGAGTAAATCCACATTAAATCATGTAATTTTCAAGAAATGGAAGCTTGAATATCATGGGTGAAAGGAACCTATGAAATAAACTTACACACCTTAGCTTTGGAGAATAGCTTGATAAATATTGGAGATGGAGACTTGACGCATGGTTGAATTCCTTAAGATCCGGAAAGGGTTTTAGCACTTGAATATTGAGAGAAATATAAGACTAAGTGTTTGAGTGAGTACTGGCAAATGTCTTGTATGATATAAAGGGAAAATATGGATAAGTATACTTATTTTCTCGTGTGGAAACACTTAGATCCAAGACTTAAAAGTCTTGAACCAAAATGAAATTACCGGCACCAAAATAAGGCAATGCTCATTGCAGAAGTAACGCACATAAGCTACTGGAAATTGACACTTCGAAATTTGAAATTGTGAATCATTTGCTCTAAAATATGGGTTAGACCCTTCCCCCCCGAAATTTGACCCCCTTAACAAGAATATGAAGTCGAATTTCTAAAATGACACGCGAATTTTGATATATATGGAAATTAAAATTTCGAGCACTTCCGAGGCACAATTTCGGGCACTTTTTGCGGTCATTACAGAAAATGTCTATCTTTTGGGACATGAGCTGCCCGAGTTAACTGCACCACTATCCTATGCTTACAATGTAGTTTTGGGATGTTAGCCTCTTACCCAACTTGGCGCTTAATGGTAATATCCTATAAGTTGTGAGATCAGAATAGAACTTTCAAAAACAAGCTATGTTCTCTTCCAAGCCTTCAATACAAGCTTACTTATGTGGTTTTGGGTCATAGTGGGTCCCCTACACCAATCCAAGTTCAAAAGAATTCCATTGGCTAATCTTCTCACAAGAACCGACAGAGGGGTCAACTTTAAATGGTTATATCTCTTAGCAAAAAATGAGCTAGATGTCTTGCAACTTACCAAATTAAAGCTCTTTGAACTAGCTTTCAAACATATCTATTTTCACCTAATTCTTGTTTTGGATCAAGAAGTTATGTTCATTTTCGTAAATCCCTCCCGTGCTATGTTCCCTCCATTTTGCAAAGGGAAGCCACACGGGCACCCATACTGGTCGTGTGGCTTCATACGGATTGTGAGGGTGGAGTATCATGCACTTCCTTCCGAAAGTTATAATTCTAAGTTTGGAATCATCATCTTGAAATTTGGTATCTTCATACAGAGGTTTGTACGGTCCATGCAGCTTTACATGGTCCATACGATCTTCACTGGAAGCACCTATGTCTTGAAGATAAATTTGCTGAAATTTTCCACGTGTGGTCTCACGACCACCTATACAGTCTATGTGACTTCACATGGTCCGTGAGACCTCCAATTAAACCTCACTTAGCTTGATGAAATTCTTCTAAAATTTTCTAAGTGTTGTCCCATGGACACCCATATGGTCCATTTGACTTCACACAGTCTATGTGACTTCACAGTGTCCATGTGCCTCTCCTATGGGATTCTTGGATACTTTTCAAGGCTCATTTCGTTAATGGACTTTTTGTAGTTTTGATTCATTCTAAAGGTCTTTTAGGGCCTGAATATGAATCATATGCCACAAATCAGATTATACACCCTTATTCACTCTCATTCTTCATTCAAACTCTCCAATTCAAATCATTAAACTCTCCCTACAAGTCTTGTGACTGAATATTCAACTTGGAAAATCAAGGAAGGTTTTCTTCTCCAATCAATTTCTTCTTACTTCTTCTAAGTAAGGTATATGGGATTGATTCTTGGTCCTTTTCAACCAAGAAGATTACTTGAATTTCATGAATTTTAGCTTAGTTCAAAGATGGGTTTTTGAGTGTTATTGTTTAATAAATGCAAATGATGTATTGGCTACGCTTTATTGATGATTTTAAGTTGATATAGCTCATGTAGTATGTTTTGGCTTTTTAGCCTAAGTAAGATGTTTTAACAAGACTTATATTCCTATTAAAAGCATGCATATATATATATATATATATATATATATATATATGTACTCTCGTGGGATAGTGACTTAGCACCAAATATTTATGCCCATTTTAGTGATTATGATATGTTATGAAGATCTTTTCCAAATGGGTGTTGTTGCCATAAGGTAAGGTACACTCTGAAATAGGTGTTGTTCCCGTAAGGTAAGGTACACTCCAAAATGCGTGTTATTCCCATAAGGTGAGTGAATGTTATTGTCAGGACCCAAGCCTAGGGCCTAGACATAATACGGTGAATTGGAACCTGAAGGGACCCTGAATAAGCCTCTTAGCATATCATTCACACATCCTTGGTTGCGTAAGCAAAATAAACAACACAAGAGATATAAATAAGGGAAGTGGGACTAAGGAAAGTTTTGATATTTAAAAAAGCATAAAAGAGTCAAGCTTATATCATATGTACATCAATTATCCAACAAGACCTCTAACATGGAATGAATAGTGGGCCAAGACACTTTTCGGGCTTACCCTCATGGTAACAAGTGTTCAATATAAATAAATATCAAATAGCAAGAGTAGCATAGATAGTGGCGTCGGACTTGAGGACTCACCAAAGCTTATCTTCCGAAGTACCAAACTAGCCTTGTGGAGAATGATCGAGAGGTGCTCTAGTCCCAATATGGTAATATCATATAGGCATAGAGTATACGTTAGTAAGTTTGAATATACTAAGTATGTAGGATTCAATGGAACAAGACATAAATCTATATAGTAAAAATGCATAATCAGAAGCAATGGATATGTATAACATCAATATGGCATGCATGATCAATTCTTGAAGTAAAACATGCTTATAAATCATACAAATTATATAGTACATATGACATGTATGGGAAGAGACCATAACCAACATATACCAAGCGAAACTACTACTTGGAATCCAAGGCATGTCACCACTTTGTAAGGAGATTGAGGTATGTCACCGCTCAAGAAGGTGATCGGGCATGTTACACCCCAACAAGGTGATTGAGGTATGACACCCGTCTACAAGGTAATTGGGCGTGTCACTCCCCAACAAGGTGATTGGGGCATGTCACCCCTCAACAAGGTGATTGGGCATGTCACCCACCAACAAGGTGTGGTCTACTTGAAACATCATAAATACTTTTCATGAATTCAATGAATACATACAAGCCCTTAATTATCATAAATTAATTTGACTTATAAACCATGTAATAGGTCATCAATAACATGAGAATTATTGTCATGACATTTTATCAAACACTTGGTGGGTTCATAAATCAAAATCGTGCAATTCAAGAGTGAAATAATATGAGAAAACTCAATGCAAATCAACCCACTAACATATAGTAAAACCCTCATGTGGGATACCTTGAATCATCATCAAATCTCATAATAAATCATAGTTTCATAGCTCAAAACATGCATAGTCTCAATAGACAAAAACAATGGTATAAGGTTGAAATGGATAGACATGCATAACAAATCAACATTTCATAAATCCCAATATAATTTATAATCATAATCCATAAAAGAGATACCCATAGATGATATAACTTGGAAACATGCAATTTTCATAAAAATGAAGATTGGGCTCCATGGGTGAAAGAACCCCATGGATGGAACCTGCATACCTCAAACTTAGGTTTTCTTGAGATGAGCTTGAAGGAAGCTTAGATATTGAAGTGAATTCTTGAGTTACAAAGTTATGCTTTAATTCCTTGAAATTTGAATGAGATATTAGTTAAGTCTTAGAGAGCTTTTTATGAGGGTTTTGAATGAGATAGAGTTGAAAAATGGCTATATATGGGTGTTTTCATGCATAAGTGGACATGGGGCTACGACCTCAATGCCCTTGGCCGACACAGAAAAATTAAGGAAAAATTAACACTGGCCCGCATCTGGTTTGTGACGTAGACCCAACGTGAAGGCAGAATTTGTACTGCTCTGCACCCCAGGCGCGTTGCGGTCTGGGCGCGGATTGACACTATTTTGTGAAAATTAGCGAAAATTATTTTTAACCACGGTTCCTCTAAATTATGGGTTATACCTCTTTCTCACTCGATTTTTCCCCACGATCGAGAATATGAAGTCAAATTTTTGTTATCACGCATGAATTTTGAGATATATGAAAATACAATTTTGGCATTTTGTGAAGAACAATTTGGGGTGTTTTAGTTATGGAAATCCTTTTCAAAATGGGTGTTGTCCCCGTAAGGTAAGGTACTCTTTGAAATGGGTGTTGTTCCCGTAAGTTGAGTGAATGTTATGGAAATACTATCAAAAATAGGTGTTATTCTTGTAAGGTAAGGTACTCCCCGAAATGGGTGTTATTCTCGTAAGATGAGTGAATACGCATGGAAAATGTTTCTGAAATGGATGGTTTTCCCACAAGGTTAGGTTGCTTCTATGAAATACATGGTGTTCTCAGAAGGATGAGCACGGTCGAGCCAAGGCAGGTAACATCCCCTATATATATTGAAGTAATAGCGCCTTTCATGCATCATGGATTTTATGGCAGATTGATATATTATTCTTCCTTGTATATTTGCATCCTTCTACATTTGTGGCCTTATCATCCAATATCAAGTGCAGTTTTAATGAGTTCATATGCATTTCATGACCACATACTTAGTACATTCAAGCATACTAACATATACGTTTTGCCTACATGATCTAACTATGTAGGTACTGGAGATCACGTTCATCCACTATTTGACGGGTAGTCGAATTCGTGGAAGTTGTTATGGGGAGTCCTATTTTCCAAGGATAGCCACCATCCATCTACCTTATATTGCTTCTATTTATGCTATCTTACTTTGAGGATGAGGCCAAGACATGTCTTGGCCCCCGTACTATTCCCTATGTTAAATGCATTCTCACTCATAGTGTAAAATCTTCTATGTTTATATGCAAAGTGTTGTATTCAAACATAATGTTTATGAATTGACTCATATTCGTTGTCATTAAGTGGATTCGCTATGACTATATGATATGTTTATATTTTATGATATGAACGAGCCTAAGTCCTGAATTGTTCTCGTAGAGTGAGTTATACTTACCTGCCCCTTAGTATTATGTGTTACGTGTTATTTTAACCCATGATACTCCCTTTTCCTATGACATCCTCATAGCGTGAGTCTTACGTTTCCATCCCTTAGAACTATATGCTTACTATTCATTTATACTTCCGAACCGATAATGTGAATATGTATACTTTGAGGCTTGTTTGGGAATCTCGGGTTCCCATTCACCATGTCACTCCTAGACCCCACATCTAGGTCGTTTCATCAATACTCCTCTAAAGACTAAAACGTGTTCATACAAACCATCTTAAACTCATCTCTTTGACCTTATCTCAAATAACTCAACTCGATTATGCAATAGCTCAAAAATTCAGTATCATCATTCATGCAATGCAACTCAAGACTCTAACTCACATCAAGCAAGACTCCAACTTGTATGATCATTTAATCTCATATCAATCATGCTAAACACATAATGTATATTATAGGCACATCACATGCAAATGTCTAAATAAGAACTTGTATTTCTCCTACTTAATTTACTCAACGCAGCCAGTCATACTCAAGATTCTCGATTTAGTCAATATAAAATGCAAGTTCTTATAGAATAATGCAATTTAACACTCATGTTGTCAAGTAGAAGGATAGTGTCCCGATTACATATAAACAGCGATGCAATACATAATTTATTCATATATGGTTATGAGGGATCAAAGTAACTGCAAGAAACTTGAAAATTAAGATCATAGGGTTTTCATTACTCAATTCACATTCATTGTCTTGACTCAAATAGATGAAAGAGGGTGTACATGAACTCATTCCAACACTTTAGGTAGACTTACATACCTAGGTTTAGGTTTGATGATTGGTGGACAAAGGTTTGTACTTCACTCATTGAATCTCTTGCTCTTCTTCTTAGCCCAAACTTTTTTTTAACGTAATAGGGACATAGGAATTGGTTTAAAAATACTCTTTACGCTTAAAACAACCTATATTTGTCATGTTTTGAATTTAAAAGAGGTGAAAAAAAGTCTAGAATGCTCCTAAAAAATTTAAATTTTTGCAGTGTGGTGTACTAAGTCCGCATCGCAGACTTGGGCACTTTTTAGTGTAGTTTTCATTGAATTTTTTTGATCAATTTTCTAATCCCCAGAAAATATTAAAGTCACCACTAAGTGAAAGTTCATGACAAGTTTGCAACATGGACTTTTCGTGGATATTTGCAAGTTGAAAGTCCGCGATACAGACTTGTTACAGACTTTTTTGGAATTGCATTTTTCACTCTGAAAAACAATCTTTTGAATTGGTTGCTCAAAAATTCAACCAAGACCACTTTCCATACAATATTTTGTGCTGATCATGATTCCAGCCTCGATTTTGTTGAAAAAGTTTGGGAAGATGTGTAACGCAAGCGTCTCTCAAGTTTATTTTGGTAATGTTATCAAGTTTAAATCAATAACTCAATAATCTAGTCTATGAACTCTGTCATTAAAATCTAGATAGTGCCAATGATAGTTTGATTGCTACCTCAAATCAAATAAAAAGAACCTAAACTCTAATAGAAATATTATAGTAATATGGAAATCATTTGAAAATATATATGGAGGTCTCACCAATCAGCTGAATGAGAATAGATCCTTAATGATGTGCCTGTCGATGATCCCTAAATACCTGTCTCTGCATCATAAAATTATGTAGGTATAAATGTACATTAGTACGTGAAATGTAAGTATACGTAAAATAGCTAGAAAGGAAAAAACACAATCACGGTACTCAACTCAACTTAAGAGACTCAACTCAACCATCAACTCAACCCAAGAGACTAAACTCAAATAGATAAGGAACTCAATCGGAATGACATAAGTCTAAAGTAAAAATATAATTTAGACAGAGACCAATCACATCCAATCTAATTAGAGTAGTATCATATCCTATTAGGATTTTCTCTTATCCAACAACGATCACTTATGAGTTAGTGATAATACAACAATCTTGCTGACGTTACCGCAATCATTTAATACTTTGCTTGGGTGAAGAATGAATCAACCAATCATAAATCCAACTAATCAATAAAGTCCTCCATTATTTGATTGACCTGTCAAGAGGAAACATCCTAGATAACAACTTAAATCCTCACCTATATTTGGCGATGTAGTTATTAAGTTCGAGTTAGACTTACTCTCATTCAATTCATTGCTCGATACTCCTCTTAAGACTCAATGGTCATAAGATAATCAATTGCAATCAATAATTCACTTATGAACTCTTTGAATTCATCAATTCTATTACAATCGAGTCATTTAGCCTATCAACTATACAATCAAAATTCCTAATCATATCTTTCAAGAGTAATTTAGACAATCATTTAAGATTCTTATCAACTTAGAATAATCATTTGAGTTCAATTTATGAGAACTCATGGAACTATTTAGTTCTATCAACACTATAATCACGTTCGTATCATAATAAAAATCAACATTCATCATGTTAAGTCTCTAGATTGATCCCCTAGGGTCATTCATGCATTTTAATCAAATAGTATCTAGGGTTTACACTTAAATAAGAGTTCAATTCTTTTTTTCAAGAAACAAGTTCATGAAAACATTTTACGTAAAATGTGCATGTGTGTATTATA
>JAABOM020014083.1:0-19205 GCA_011800125.2 Solanum clarkiae | reverse complement strand
CGTATCAATCCTTTATTTTACCCAGTAGATCAATCCACTACCATTAACTAACCTGTCCAACGATTATATTCCCCTCCCTCATTATTATCCAAGAACCTTAATTTTTTTCTTCCTTTCCTCACCTCAATCTCCTAAAATTTCACCCAATTTCTGAAGTTTTAGTTGATTCATAGCTCTTTCAATCCAAAATTTGTATCTCTAAAAGAGTAATTGTATTATATTTGTTCGATTCAAATTGCATTTCTTCACTCTATTTTTAAATGTCGAATTTTGTAATAGAGAAATTGGAGTACACAATGCGAACAACTAACTTGACCAAGCTTTGTATGGAAGATGGTGATCATCTTACGAACGAAATAGTTCGTTGTAATTGAAACGCCCCAAAAATGCCCGAAAATGTTCCTTGAAAATGCCCATAATCGTAATTTTCATATATCTCAAAATTCGTGCATGATATTAAAAATTCGACTTCATATTCATGATCAGAGGGAAAAAGTGAGTGGAAAATGGGTATAATCCCAATTTTAGAGAACCCGTAGCAAATATTTAATTTTCCAAATTTGCAGATTCCAGAGACGATTCGCGAGTTGGCCGCGATGCGCTAGGGGTGCGGAGCAATGTTATTTTATGCTGCAATTTTTGTTTCGGCCCAAGGGCCTTGGGGTCATATCTCCATGCCAGTTTTACTTAAAAACACTTATACTTAGTTATTTTTCAACTTTATATCACTCTAGACCCTCTGAAAAATCCTCCCTAACACTTAGCCAAATATTTCATTCAAATTCAAGTGATTTAAGATTAATTCTGGATCTCTAGAACTCTATTCAAGCTTCAAATCGCCTTCAAATCTACATCAAGAAAACCCAAGTTTGAGGTATGTGGGTTTTAACCATTGGGTTCTTCCACCCATAGTGCTCAACCTTTCTTTTTATGTAACTTACATATTCTCAAGTTGTATTACTTATAGATATTACTATTATGGATTATTACTATAAACTATGTTGAAGTTTTATAAAATGTTGATTGATTATGCACGTTTTGAGCTATGAATCTAAGACCTATTATGAGATTTGATGATGGATTCCAAGGTGTCTCACATGAGGGTTTTACTATATGTTGGTGGGTTGATTTATATTGAGTTTTCTCATATTATTTCACTCTTGAATTATATAATTTTGACCTAGCATTACACACCTGCCAAGTGTTTGATAAAATGTCAAGAAAAGAATTCTCAAGTTATTTACATGTTTTACAACTCAAGTGACTTTATGATGAATATAGGCTTTCAAATATGTTATGAATTCATGAAATTATCCATGATTATGCAAGTATGAAGTTTAAGTCCTTTTCAAGGATTTTATCTTTTGTGAGCCATTGATGTTAATACAAGAATAATGTTTGATGATGATCTATGCTTATGTTTTGAAGTTAGGCTCACCATTAGAGGTCAAAGATGTTTAAGAGCTACTCACGTAATATTTCTATGTTCCTATAAGTTATTAAAGTTATGATTATTTCAAGCATTCCATGGGATTAAACTTAGCACTGATGGATTGATGTCAGCGTGACCTATCTTCAAGGGTCCATACTCCTTTCCTCAAACAATGTATCGATATAGGATTATGTTATACCTTGCAATACTAGTGGATCCATTTATTACACTTTTAATGAAATCCTTTCCAAAATTGGGTCATGTTCCCATAAGGAAGGTTACTTCATATGAAATTGGGTCATGTTCCCATAAGTTTAAATTATGGTTTGCCTTGTCAAGTAGACCATCTATTTATCGATGAGGGGTTATCATCAGGATTCCAAGTTATAGCTCGTTTGGTCTTATTCTTTGTCGATTGAGGTCTCTTCCCACATATATGTATTATGATATATACAAGTTGAATGATTTACAAGCATGTTTTACTACAAGCATTGATCATGCATGCCATATTGAGATTTCACTTATCTATTGTCTATTACTATGCATTTTGTTTATATTAGCTATGTCTTGTTGCATTGCATCCTACATACTTAGTATATTCGAACGTACTAAGGCATACTCTATGCCAACATGATGTTACCATATAGGAACCAGAGCACCTTTTGATCATCCTCCGCGTGGCTAGTCTTGGTATTTTGGGAGATAAGCTTTGTTGAGTCCTCAAGTTCGGGGACAGTAGCTATACTACTCTTTTTATATGTTTTCTCTTTACGTTGAACTCCTAATACTATGAAGGTGAGCCCGGAAAATGTCTTGGCCCTGCTCCAATCTATGTTTAGAGGTGTTGTTGGAACAAATGATATACTTATGCTTTGTTCTTTGACTCTTCTATGTTTTATGCTATCAAAGACTTTCCTTAGTCCCACTTTCACTTCTATATTATCTCTTGTGGTTGTTTACTTACTTCGCAACCAAGGATGTGTGATTGATATGCTAAGAGGCTTGTTTGGGTTCCTTTGGGTTTTCATTTGTCATGTCACGTCACATCTAGTCCCTAGGGTTGATTAGAGTCTTAATCATGGTTGTGAAGTGCACTACAACTATGAATAAGATGCTATAAGGCATTTTAGGAAATGTTTCCCTTCTTCGTGGTCTATGTCGTGCTATAGAAGATAAGATAAGTTTTTTTTTCCCTCAAAAAGAGTTCCTTTTGGATTTCCTTCTTGATCAATAACAACTGCAGCATTGTCATCATATTGTATTATCATCCAACGAATGTTCTTTGCTATTCTAGATCATGTCAATTCTAAGGGAAGAAGAGCCCATACACCCGAGGAGGAACCGGCTCCTCTCGCTCCTCAAGACTGGGGAATGGCTCATGAAGAGTTCCAGGATTCTATTACCATGTTGGCTCATTCTATGGCCAACCAAATCAACCAAGGGACACAAGCCCCTCATGCTCCTACTCTAGCCTCAAGGGTGAGGGATTTTACTAGAATGAATCTACCAGAGTTCCATGGGTCTGAAGTTGATGAGGATTCTCAAGACTTTACTGATGAGGTATATAAAGTGATGTCTATAATGGGGGTTAATTCAGAGGAGAAGGCAGAGTTGGCGGCCTACCAACTCAAAGGGGTGACTCAAATTTGGTTCACCAAATGGAAGATGGAGAAGAGGAATAACGAGTCATCCTTTGAGAAGAGTTCAAAGTGGTATTTCTCAATCGATTCTTTCCTATGGAGCTAAGGGGTGCTAAAAATGATGGAGTTTATGAACCTTAAGAAAGGTTCCATGAATGTGAGGGAGTATGCCCTCAAGTTCCACCAACTCTCCAAGTAAGCCCCACAATTAGTTGTTGAGCGAAGATCTAGGATGAACAAATTTGTGTTGGGTGTGTCCGACTTGATTAATAAGGAGTGTCATACCACTATGCTAGTAGGTGATATGGATTTGTCCCGTCTCATGACTTATGTCGAACAACTTGATGGGGAAAAGCTTAGAAAGAGAAGGTAAGTCCGAAAGGGCTCGTTTTGAAGGTGGTCCCAAGTTTCCAAGGGTGGTAGGTTTTCTCAAGGCCACAAGTCCTCAAGGCAAGAGTCATCCAATGCTTCCAACAAGGAGTTTGCCTATGATATAGTGATAAATCAAAGATTCCAAAGAGTAAATGAAGGAGTGACAAATCTTAGATGCCGGAAGTGTGGGAAAGGCCATGGTGGCCCATGTTTGAAGAACTCTATGCTTGCTTTGATTGGGGTGAATTTTGTCACAAAGTTTGTGGTTGTCCTTATGCTCAACCCAAAGTTAAAGATGGCGGTCCTCAAAGTCAAGGTGCTAATGCGGTCCAAAGAGGAAGGGAAGGCCATCAAAAGGGTGCGCCAAGAAAAAATAGATTTCATGCTCTTCAAGGGAAGCAAGTGGTGGATGAGGTGTCAGATGTTGTCACCAGTATGTAAAAGGTTTTTGATTTTGATGTGTATGTTTTGATTGTCCCGGGTGCCACTCTTTCTTTTATTACTCCTTTTGTTTCGCAAAAGCTTCATGTTAGACCCGAATTGTTGTGTGAACCCTATGAAGTGCCTACCCCCATTGTTGCATCCTTTGTTGCTAGGAGAGGCTATAGAAATTTTCCCATGTTCATTTTACATGAAGTCTTGTCTTGTGATTTTGTTGAGCTTGGCATGGTGGAATTTAAGAATATCCTTAAGATGGATTGGTTACATGCATATTATGCCTCTATTGATTGTAGAACCCGTAGGGTCAAATTTTAATTCCCTAATAAGCCCATCCTTGAGTGAGAGAGTCACAATATGGTGGCAAGGGTAGATTTATTTATTGTCTAAAAGCCCAAAAGTTGATTTCTATCATCTTGTGAGGGTTAGGGATGTTGATTCTAAAGTTCCTTCCTATTAAGTCGAATCTGGTGGTCAATGAGATCTTGATTTTCTTTTCCGATATTCTGAATTTGGGGTAATGTCTTTTGTCTTGGCTAATGCACCGACTATGTTTATGGATCTTATGAATAGGGTCTTTAAACCCTACCTTGACTTGTTTGGGATGGTTTTTATTAATGGCATCTTGATTTATTCCCGGGATGAAGGAGAGAACGTGAATCGCTTGAGGGTGGTGTTACAACTCTTGAGGGATGAGAGGTTGATTGCTAAATATGAAAAGTGAGGTTGTGGGGTAAAAAGGGGTGATTAGAGAAGTACACCGGTTGGCTAGGTTTAGAATATATGAGGTTGGATGAAGTTGAGAATGCTAATGTAATGGTTTTAATGGTTCCGAGTCTTCCTTGGTTGAAGAGGTCAAGTTAAAGCAAGACCTTGATTCTGCCTTACTAAAGTTGTATGTTTGGGTGGAAGATGGTGAAGTGGAGGTTTTCTCCCAAGGGAGAGATGGTGTCCTTAGGTACTAAGGTAGGTTAGGTGTGCTTGTGTTGTTGATTGAGTTCACTTGAAAGTCCCACCCATGAATGGTGTGACCCGATTTAGCAAGAAAGGGAAATTGAGCCTAAAGTGTGTGAGTCATTATAGAGTGTTAAGGAGAATTGGTAAAGGTTCTTATGAATTAGAATTGCCTATAGAAATGGATATGGTTTATCCGGTCTTTCATGTATCTATGTTGAGGAGATGTGTTAGTCGTCCAAGTGCTATAGGACTCTTTGAGGTATGGGTGTTGTGGAGGATGAGTTGACTTATGAGAAGGTTCCAGTGGAGATATTGAATAAATATGTGGGAAGGTTGATTAATAAGGATGTAGTGTTCATCAAGGTCCTTTGGAAGAATCGTCAAGTCGAAAGTGTCACTTGGGGAGCCGAAGTGGACATGAAGAAGCGATATCCCTACCTCTTTCATTTTATTCAAGCTTAAGATAACAAACCAAGCCCTTTCTATGATTTCAAGTCTTAAGTTTCAACCCTTGTGTCATTTCCATGCATTTATGTTTATGTTGACAAGTTTATGGTGATTTTGACGTTCATGTTAAAATTTTTGAAATGATGTTTAAATGCATTTGTTGCATTCATGTCGGGCTGAAATCTTCATGATTACTTATCTTATGTATGCTTCCATGTCATTCGAGGATGAATGTTTCCAAGGGTGAAATATTGAAACGCCTTAAAAATGCCCGAAAAAGTGTCTCACAAATGCCCATAATCATAATTTCCATATATCTCAAAATACGTACATGATACCAAAAATCTGACTTTATATTCGTGATTAAGGGGAACAATTGAGTGGGAAATGGGTATAACACCGATTTTAGAGCACCCATAGAAAAAATTTAATTTTCCAAATTTGCAGATTCTAGAGACGAAGCGCACCCTGGCTGTGACGCGCCAGGGGTGCGGACCAGTGTTATTTTGTGTTGCAATTTTTGTTTCATCCCAAGGGCCTTGGGTTCATATCCCTATGCCTAATTTTATACCTATACTTAGTTATTTTTCAACTCTATATCACTCAAGACCCTCTCAAAATCTCTCTCTAACACTTAGCCAAATATTTCATCCAAGTGACTCAAGCTTCATTTCAGATCTCAAATACTCTATTCAAGCTTCAAGTCTCCTTCAAGTCTACATTAAGAAAATCCAAGTTTGAGGTATGTGGGTTTCAACTATTGGGTTCTTCCATCCAAGGTGCTCAACTTTTCTTTTTATGTAAATTGCATGTTTTCAAGTTGCATTATTTATGGGTATTGCTTATTATGGATTATGACTATCAACTATGTTGGGGTTTTATGAAATGTTGATTGATTATGCACGTTTTGAGCTATGTATGGCCTATTATAAGATCTGATGATGGATTTCAAGGTATCTCACATGAGGGCTTTACTATATGTTGGTGGGTTGATTTACATTGAGTTTTCTCACATTATTTCACTATTGAATTGCATAATTTTGGACTAGTATCACACAGCCATCAAGTGTTTGATAAAATATCAAGACAAGAATTCTCAAGTTACTTACATGTTTTACAATCCAAGTGACTTTATGACGAATATGGGCTTTCAAATATGTTATGAATTCATAAAATTATCTATGATTATGAAAGTATGACGTTAAGCTCTTTTTCAAGGATTTTACCTTTTGTGAGCCAATGATGTTAATACAAGGGTAATGTTTGATGATGATCTATGCTTATGTTTTGAAGTTAGGCTCACCATTAGAGGTCAAAGATGTTTAAGAGCTACTCACGTAATATTTCTATGTTCCTATAAGTTATTAAAGTTATGATTATTTCAAGCATTCCATGGGATTAAACTTAGCACCGATGGATTGGATGTCAGCGTGGACTATCCTCAAGGGTCCACACTCCTTTCCTCAAACTATGTGCTAGCATAGGATTATGTTATACCTTTACAATACTAGTGGATCTATTTAGTGCACTTCTTAATGAAATCCTTTTCGAAATTGGGTCATGTTCCCATAAGGAAGGTTACTTCATACGAAATTGGGGTAAGTTTGAAGTATAGTTTTCCTTGGCAAGTAGACCACCTCTTTACCGATGAGGGGGAATCATCGGGATTCAAAGTCATAGCTTATTTGGTCTTATTCTTTGTCGATTGAGGTCTCTTCCCACACATATGTATTATGATATATACAAGTTGAATGATTTACAAGCACGTTTCTACTTCAAGCATTGATCATGCATGTCATATTGAGATTTCACTTATCTATTGCCTATTACTATACATTTTTTTTATATTGGCTATGTCTTGTTGCATTGCATCCTACATACTTAGTACATTCAAATATATTAACGCATACTGTATGCCTATATGATGTTACCATGTAGGAACTGGAGCACCTCTTGATCATCTTCTGCGTGGCTAGTCTTGGTGTTTTGGGAGATAAGCTTTGGTGAGTCCTCAAGTTCGGGGACACTAGTAATACTACTCTTGTCATATGTTTTCTCTTTATGTTCAACTCTTAATACTATGAGGGTGTGCCTGGAAAGTTTCTTTCTCCCGCTCCAATCTATGTTTAGAAGTGTTGTTGAAACAAATGATATACCTATGCTTTGAGCTTTGACTCTTCTATGTTTTATACCATCAAAGACTTCCCTTAGTCCCACTTTCCCTTTTTATGTTATCTCTTGTGGTTGTTTACTTTGCTTCCGCGACCAAGGATGTGTGATTGATATGCTAAGAGGCTTGTTTGGGTTCCTTCGGGTTCCTATTAGCCATGTCATGTCTAGGCCCTTGGCTTAGGTCGTGATAGTAATCATGGATATGTGGTGCATTTGAAAACATCTTGGACTTCAAGTAACCCCGGAGGAAGATACTGGTCATTTCTTTATTATGGAGTAATTCCATTTTGATTTATTTAGTAAATCGAGAATTTTGAATGAAAACTAATTGCTTCATTATTTTCAACAATGAAGGGTCCTAGATCTTTTTCCATCAATCTGGGATGGAGCCAAAGATTTACTATTTTTTGGCTTTGGGATATGATGGAATAAAGCAAAATGGTTCTTTAAACTGTCTACGCTTCTTTTAATAGTGAAGTAGCAGTTAGTCAATGCAACTTTCGACGCTCATCATGGGTCATCCGAAAACAGTCGCGCTATATTTTTAAACATAGGGGTCAGGCTGCGTACATGTGACCTCCGCGTACCCCGCAACGGGTGGAAGCCTTTAAGGCATTGGGGTAATATTGTTGTTGTTGAAGGGTCCTATATCTTGCTAGTTTTGGTGTAGGAAGGATAAAGAAGATATTGATCTGAGGTCTAAATTTATTATTTCGAAGCTAATAGAGAAATTGGGTGAGCTTGAGAATTTAGTAGAGTCCTCACAAACATCAGCCATTGAATTTGAGAAATTGATTGAGGCTTCTGAGAAAGTTGACAAGCCTATAGGTTTCAATCCAGACGATAATTGTCCAGATAGGAAAGTGAGAAAGTTGGAAGAAGAGGTTGAGAAGTTGAAAAAAAGCGAGAAGAAGTGGACAAGAACTAGGGATAATGTACTCTTCTTTGTTGTGGTTTTTTGTTACGTTGTAGCTACATGTATAAGCTATTCTTTCGGGGTAATATATACGAAGAAAGGTTCAATGAAGTTATTATAGGTTGTTGATGTTATTAGATTAAGTTGGTATAGCATTCTTAGTATTGTAATCAATTAGGTGTAGTCACTTTTTGTAATGAACTTTGACTTGATCTATTAATATAATGTAATTTGTTTGTTAGTTTTTGTAATGTCTTGTTTTGTTTCATTAGATATAGGTTGTGTTAACTATATAATATAGAGGCTAAAAATTAGAGGGGTAACTGCATAATATCTATTATATAAAGACGTTACAACTATATAATTGTTTCAAAAATACAACAGAAATATAGTCATAACTGCATAATTACATAATTGTTTCAAAAATATAGTCACAAGAGCTTGTTTGTTTTGTCACAACTGCATACTACTAAAAAATAGAGAAATCGGTCTTCTTCATTTACTGGAAAGCTGATAAGCTTGATTGACTTTAATGATTCATTTTTGCAGCATTGGACCTTGTCTTCATTCTTTTGTGTTCTCTAATTTTTTGAAGTCCTTGTTGGGTTACAACAGCCATTCCTTTCCATTTCACACCTAATATTGGTTTGTGATGCCTAAGATATCCAGTTACTATAGAGGAGTTCATAGGCATTCCAGGCTAGTTTCATAAATAAAATAGTGTTAGATGTTGTTTGATAAGTTTAAAAGAATTGAAACACTTAAAAGAACTTACATTGTGAATTATAAAACCACTTTTTGTATATAGTATTCCCATTCCAACCATTCTTGATCTTTTAAATGGTGTCCCTCTTCCCCTTCCAGTGACACCAGGAATTTCAACACCTGCATTTGTCCCTCTCTGTCATGCCCCAGGAGGGTACCCTAGATGTGGCCGATACCAAAAGATTATTACTAATCCCCAAGTGAACCACTTAGGAGGATCATATTCATCCAATCAATAAATTCTACTAATCAGTGGAAGACATAACGAAGTAAATGGGCACATCACCATCTTGTCTTAAAAGAATATAATAAGTGAAAAGGCTAGTAGAAAGAACTAGCTTAACAAGTCTTACATCAACATTTGACTCAAGTTGTGAAGCCTCTATCATTATCAAGTGGTGCCAATGACAGATTCTTGACTACCTCAATCAAAATAAAGCCAATCAAGTCTAACTCTAAATCAAGATGAAATAAATATAATTAATCATCTGAAGTAGGAGAGGTTCACCAATTAACTGAATATCCTAGATCCTCAACAATGCGTCTGTTGATGATCTCCAATCTATGTATCTACATCATAAAAAGATGCAGCACCGAGTGGCGTCGGTACATTAAATATACAGTATGTAAGAAATAGCTGAATGAAACAAAAATAGGTAGACTAATATGGAAAAGATATAAAATCAAAACAATTACCAAATCATAATGTCGAATATCTATCTAAAGCAAGAATAAAGAGTAGAAAAGTGACCCATCAACCAATGAAGCCTCATCAATCAAATTAGACTCAACTCAATGGAACTCAAATCAACTCATATCATCCCATTTTGACTCAGAGTACTCAATGTGGGGACTTTCTGGGAGTTTCTCTTATGTAATGACAATCACTTATGAGCCAGTGATTGTACAACAAGCCGTCGTCATTGCCACAACCGTTCTGTACTTGCCAGGTAAAGAACGAATTGAAACCATAATGTAAAAGTTCAAAATGGAGACGGCAATCTACTAGTCTTCTATTATTTAATGGATTTCTATCCAGAGGAAACCTCCACATAATGTGATGTGATGGTTATAATCCTCACCTAGGCTTGGCTATGTAGATTGGCAAGTGCGAGTTGGATTAACTCTTACTCTTTTAATGCTTTATACTACTCCCAAGACTCAATGCTCATAAGACAATCCATCCCAGTCAAACTATCTTAATCAACCTCGTAGAGGCACTCATCATTTCAATCAATCTCGTAGAGACTCTCATAATCTTATCAATGAACATCTCAATCAATAGCTCAAGTCTTAGAACAATCATTAGGAAGCAATTGAATACACAAATCATTAGAGATCATTTATGGTTACTCACGGGACTATTAAGTTCTATCAACTCATCATCATTCTTACATCACAATCGCAATCAACATTCTCAAATCAAGGCTCTAGACTCAATCTCTAGATTCATTCATGCATGCTATCAAAAGTTAACATATAGGGTTTAATATCTCATTAACAGTATTCAATTCAAGAAAACAAGTGTATGATGATCATCAACAAAAGAAAATAAATGTAGTTAATATAATTTTCAAGAAAACCCATCAAGAATTATGTATGTAGACTCATTAGACTTTCAGCTCTTCTATGTCCATCAATGGGCACATAAGAGAATAATTTCATGCTTTTAGTTTAGCCTTACATACCTGGTGTGAAGCTTTAACGATCAATCTTTAAGAGTTCGCCCTTGAATTCCCCAATCTCACATTCTTTTCTTTTCTTTTCTCAAGCTCTTGTCTATTCAATGACTTAGAAATGACTTAGAATGGAGTTTAAGGCCTTTTTACGCTCAAAATGACCTATTTTGATTGTATTTGAGTTTAGGAGGGGTTAGAAATTGTTTAGGATGCCCCTCAAACTTTAAAGAAAATTTTCAACTTCGGAATACCCAGTTTGCGACACGGACTAGGCGTGCGATAGTGTATTTTCTTGAAAAATTTTCGAATGAGTTTTTCCAATCCTATCAAAAAATTTGAATAAAATAAGGCAGTGTCCGCGATAGGGACGCGACACGCCTCTATCGCGCATAGACACTCTGCGTTTCTAATCAAAAAATTATTTTTTGGTCCAGTTGCTCTTAAAATCAACCGAAGCCAGCTTTCCACTCAATTTTTCATGTTGATTGTATCTCCGGTCTCGGATTTGCAAATGGAGTATAGGAAGACATGTTATGAGCACATCTCTTCTCTACAGGTATTTCAGTGATTTCACCGGGCATTATATCATCTCACCCTTGGGATCATTCATCCTCGAATGATAAGTAAAGGTGGATATTAAGGCACGAATAGACTCAAGACTCATCTCAACATTCACATCTATTAATCAAACTCTCGATTCTTTCTCGATCATCAATCAACTCTATTCGGACTCAAGATTAGACAATCAACTCAAGAATAAATCAATCAATTCAGTTAAGGGTAGGGAAATTACCTTCAATATTCTCATCATTGGGCATGAATAAGTGCAGATATTTTGCTTTCATCTCTTCCTCAGCTTCCCATGTGGCTTTCTCAATGAATTGATTTCTCCACAGGACTTTGACCGAGGTTATCTCTTTGGTTCTCAACTTGAGAACCTGAAGATCAAGAATTCGGACTGGAGTTTCTTCATCGGATAAGTTATCCTTCACTCCAGTACTCTCAACAGGGATCATCAAGGCAAGATCTCCCAAGCATTTCCTCAACATTAAAACGTGGAACACTGATAAATATCGTCTAACTCGGAAGGTAACTCTAACTCATAAGCAACCTTCCAAATCCTCTTTACAATCTGATAAGGTCCAATATAGCGAAGACTCAGTTTTCCCTTCTTCTCAATTCTCATGACACCCTTCATAGGTGACACTTTCAAGTATACCCAATCATTTACCTCTAACTCCAAGTCTCTCCTCCTCATATCAATGTAGGATTACGGTAACTTTGTGCAGTCTTCAACCTATCTTTGATGTCCTTAACCTTCTCCATTGATCGATGGACAAGATCAGGCCCAATCAACTTTGCTCCTTTGACCTCGAACCACCCAATTAGGGATCTACATCTTCTCTCATACAAAGGTTCATAGGGAGATATTTGAATGTTCACATGATAAATATTGTTATATGCTAATTCAATCAATGGTAGGTGATCATCCCAAGTTTATTTGAAATCAAGAACACGGGCTCTCAACATTTTCTCTAACGTTTGGATTATACGCTCCGCCTGGCCATCTGTCTTGGATGAAAACTTGTGCTCAGATTCACTTTGGTACCCAATCCTTTGTGGAATGATCACCAAAATTGGGAGGTGAATTGAGATTCTCCATCCGAGATGATGGACAAGGGAACTTCATGCAACCTCACAATCTTTCGGATATATAACTTGGCATACTCCTATGCAGTGTTAGTTGCCTTAACTGCTAATAAGTAAGCTGATTTGGTCATCCTATCCACAATCACTCATATCGAATCATGTTGCTTTCAAGACCTAAATAGACCGGTAATGAATTTCATATTGATCATCTCCCACTTCCATTCAGGAATCTCAAAGTTCTGAGCCAATCCACATGGTCTTTGATGCTCAACTTTCACTTGCTGGCAATTCAGGCACTTTGAAATGAATTCAGCAATATCCCTCTTCATTCCAATCCATCAATAGACTTTTCTCAAGTCATGGTACATCATGGTAGAGCCAGGATGAAAGGAATATTTAGAGCTATGGTCTTCCACCATAATCCTTTCTCAAATACCATCCACATCTAGAACGTCCGTCTACTCTGGTTTTTCAACACTCTATATCCCCCTTTGGAGAAGACCATCACTTTCTGTTTTTGGAAAGACTCCTTTAATTGAAGTATGACAAGATCTTAGTCTTGTTTATCTCTTACCTCTACAACTAAGAATGAAGCAGACTGGTTCTGCACATTAACTCCTCCCTCATCATTTTCCTCAAGTTAGACTCCCAATTAAGCCAATCGATGCATTTTTTTAGCCAGCTCCCTCTTTCCTTCCTCGACATGGGCAGTGCTACCCATTAACAACCTATTAAAAGCATCAGCAGTGATGTTATCTTTACCTGAATGGTAGAGAATGCTCATGTTATAATCCTTGAGCAACTCCAACCATCTCTTCGTTCATAGGTTGAGCTCTTTCTGACTGATGACATGCTGCAAACTCATGTGGTTAGTGAATACATCCACTTGCACTCCATACAAGTAGCATCACCAGATTTTAAGTGCAAAAACCACCACTGCCAACTCAAGATCATGGGTCGGATAGTTCCTCGTATGAACCTTAAGTTGTCTGGACGTATAGGCTATCATTTTCCCTCTCTGTATCAACACATATCCCAATTCAACTCTTGAAGCATCACAATAGATTACAAAGTCCTCTATCCCCTCGGGAAACGTGAAAATGAGTATAGTAATTAGTCTCATCTTTAACTCTTTGAAACTTTTCTCACACTCATCAAACCACTGAAACTTGACCTTCTTCTAAGTAAATTTAGTCAATGGTGTAAATAGGGAAGAAAATCCAGAACAAATCGGTGTAATAGCCTACCGACCCCAAAAAACTCCTTATACTAGTCAAAGAAGTCGGTCTGGGCCAGTTCTTAACCGCTTCAATCTTTTGACATCCACTCATGTACCATCACCGGAGGCAACATGGCCTAGGAAAGCCACTAACTTAAGCCAGAATTCATATTTTGAGAATTTCGCATATAACTCATGGTCCTTAAGTATTTGGAGGATAACTTTGAGGTGATTTTCTTTCTCCTCCTCATCTCTCGAATACACTAGAATGTCGTCGATGAACATAATCACAAACATATCACGATATTGTTTGAACACCCTATTCATCAGGTCCATGAAGGCTGCTGGTGCATTCGTCAACCCGAAGGACATGACCAAGAACTCAAAATGGACATATCTAGTCCTAAAGGCTATCTTTGGAATATCACATTCCCTCACTTTCAATTGATGGTAGCCAGATTTGAGGTCTATCTTGGAGAAATAAGAGGCACTCTGAAGTTGGTCAAACAAATCATCTATCGTTGGGAGAGGCTACTCATTCTTTATTGTGACCTTGTTCAATTGCCTATATCCAATACACATTCTAGAGACCCATCTTTCTTTCACACAAATAAGACAGTAGCACCCCAAGGAGAAACACTCGGCTATATAAAGCCCTTCTCTAATCGATCTCTCGATTGTTATTTCAATTCTTTCAACTTAGTGGGGGTCATCCTATAAGGTGAAATTGAGATAGGCTGGGTATCATAAAGAACATCAATCCCAAATGCAATCACTCTATCAAGATAGAGTCCAGGGAGATCCTCGAGAAACACTTTAGGAAACTCATTCACAATCAGGACTGACTCAAGAGTTGGAGACTCAACAACATCAGATTTCACTCACATGAGGTGATAGATACAACCTTTAGAAATCAGCTTTCTGGCTTAACATATGAGATAAACTTTCCCCTAGGTGCAATAGAATCACCCTTCCACTCTAGAACTAGTTCATTCAGAAATTGGAACCCAATTGTTTGGGCTCTACAATCAACGACGGCATAACAGGCATGAAGCCAATCAATGGCAAGGAGCACATCAAAATCAGTCATCTCTAACTCAACCAAATCAATAACAGTATATCTATGATGGATGGACACTACACAAGCTATATAGACTCTCTCGGCTCGAATATATTCACCCACTGGAGTAGAAACGTCAAAGGGTTTAAGAAGACTCTCAGGGTTTTATCAAATCTACTCGCCACATTACGAGTTACTAAAGATAATGTGGCACCAAGATCCATCAAAACATAACAATCAAGAGAAAAAACTTGAATCATACCCATCACAACATTTGGGGAGTTCTCCTGATCATGACGACTACCCATGACATACAAATTATTTGTGGCTCTGCTTGCGCCTGATGCAGTACCTCTCTGATTTTTTTTACCTGGCGAGGCTAGTGCAGAAGATTGAGCTAGGTCCACTTTGTACATTCTCTCTGATATTGACCCGCTTGGATACACTTGTAGCATACATTACTCCCCTTATGGAATTTCCCCAAGTGCAATTTATCACACTTACCACATGCTAGCTTATCCAGTGAACCTTGAGCCATACTGGCTTGTGACTAAGATCAATAGGCACCAACATTCTGGGACCTCTTCTTATTCCTGATTCTAAATGCAAGTGCACTAGCAGATGATGGTGCTGGCCCCATCTGAAATCTGCTCTCATTACCCTTCTTTCCAACCTCATAGTTGGATGTTTTAGAGATTTTTTACTTCTGAACTCCTCTCTATCATGTTGCCTCTCCTCATCAGCTTGTTTCACAAAGGTCATCAGTCTCCTAATATCCATATCACTCACAAGAATTGCTCCCCTCCCATCTCTCTTTGGCCCTCTGTTCAGCCCATCCATATACATTCCCATTCTCCCCCTCATATCAGCAACCATGTCCGGAGCATATCGAGACAGCTGAGTAAACTTCAACCCATATTTTTTGCACATTCATAGAGCCCTATTTCAAGTTCAACAACTCTTTTACCTTAGCCTCTCTTCGTCATCTTAGGAAGAAGCACCCTAAGAAAGCTTCCTCAAACATTGCCCAATTAGCACTAGGAATCATCTCCTCTACTCTTCTTCTATTAGTTAAACCATAGCCTAGACACACCCTTGAGTTGGTGAGAAGCCAGTTTAACCCTGTCATCATTAGCCACATACATCACTTAAAATAATTTATGAAGCTCCTCCACATAGTCCTTAGGTCCTCAGTAGATGCAGACCTTGTGAACTCAAGCGTATTCATCCTCAAGAATTTCTGGACTCATGATGTGTCATCTGCATCCTGTTTATCCACTCCTTGTCTCGCAGCAGGTGTTGTGAGAAAAGCCTGGTGTAGCTCAGCATTGGAGACCTCATCTTGTGGGAGTTGTTCAACAGGGACAGCAGGTGCCATGGGCTCCTTGTGTCCTTGAGGCTCAGGTGGGTTGACATTTTGTTTGGCGGGACGTCCTTTACCTCTGAAGGATCTTCTCGGAAGCATGATCACAACTTTGCAACGTGCAAAGCATGAATTAGAAGAGGATATTTCATAGAGCAACAATTTCTAAATGTCCTATAGCCTCCAAATTATGGATGTGGAGCTCTTCACATTAATAATAAGGAATCTACTAGACACGGCTTCATAGACTATCTAGGACTCTTGAACTCGTGCTCTGATACCAAGTTTTTCACGTCCAGGGAAGGTACCCTAGACGTGATCGACACCAAGAGACTATTACTATTCCTCAAGTGAACCACTTGGCCTCTTCACATTCAGTCAATCAATAAATTCTACTAATCAATGGAAGACATAAGGAAGTAAATGGGTACATCATCATCTAGTCTCAAAAGAATAACTCGAAAGCAGATAAATAATCTTTATATAAATAAGAAATATTATTTTAAAGATCATTTGATTATTTATGTGCTTTTGAGTTATCTTTAAATTTATGTACTCTTGGGTTAATTGCTAAAATTTGGCCTCATGGGAAGGATAATAATAAGTAAAAAGGCTAATAGAAATAACTAGCTTAACAATTCTTACATCAACATTCTACTCTAGTCTATGAAGCTTCTATCACTATCAAGATGTGCCAATGACAGACCCATGGCTACCTCAATCAAAATAAAACTAATCAAGTCTAACTATAAAGTAAGATGAAATAAATATAATGAATCCTCCGAAGTAGGAGAGGTTCCCCAATCAGCTGAACATCCGAGATCCTGCCTGTTGATGATCTCCAATCTATGTATCTGCATCATAAAATGAAGCAGCACCGAGTGGCATCAGTAGGTGAAACGTACGACTTGTAAAATAGCTGAATTAAGTAGAAACATATAGAATAATATGGAACAGTAAACGAATCAGAACAATCACCAAATCAAAATGTCAAATGTCTATCTAAAGCAAGAATAAATAGTAGAAAAGTGACCCATCAACCAATGAAGCCTCATCAATCAAATTAGACTCAACTCAATGGAACTCAACTCAACTCATCTCGACTTAGAGTACTCAATGTGGGAACTCTCTGGGGGTTTCTCTTGTCCGACAACAATTAATTATGAGTCGTTGATTTTACAATAAGTTGTCATCATTGCCATAACCGTTTCGTACTTGTCTGGTAGAGAACAAATCAAAACTATAATGGACAAATCCAGAATGGAGACGACAATCTACAAGTCCTCTATTATTTCAGGGACTTCTATCTAGAGGGAACCTCAATACAGTGTGATGTGATGGTTCTAATCCTCACCTACACTTGGCTACGTAGTTTGATGAGTGCTAGTTGGATTAACTCTTACTCTTTCGGTGCTCGATACTCCTCCCACGACTCAATCCTCATAAGACAATTCATTCCAATCAGACTATCTCAATCAGCCCCGTGGAGGCATTCATTATTGAATTAGTCCCATAGAGACTCTCATCATCTCGTCAATCAACATCTCAATCAATATCTCAAGGCTTAGAACAATCATTAGAAAACAATTGAATAGACAAATCATTAGAGATCATTTATGCATACTCACAAGACTATCAAGTTCTGTCAACTCATCATCATTCTCACATCATAATCACAATCGATATTCTGAAATCAAGGCTATAGACTCAATCCCTAGATTCATTCATGCATGCTTTCAAAAGTTAACATATAAGGTTTATACAATATCTCATGAAAAGTATTCAATTCAAGAAAACAAGTTTATGATGATCATTAACATAAGAAAATATATGTAACTAATATAATTTTGAAGAAAACCCATCAAGAATCATATATGTAGACTCATTAGACTTTCAACTCTTCGATGACCATCTACGGGACACATGAGAGAACAATCTCATGCTTTTAGTTTAACCTTACATACCTGGAGTGAAGCTTTAACGATCAATCTTCAAGATTTCACCCTTGAATTCCCCAATCTCATATTCTTCTCTTTTCTTCTCTCAAGTCCTTATTTCTTCAATGATTTAGAAAGGACTTAGAATAGGATTTAAGACCCTTTTTACACTCAAAATGACCAATTCTGGTCATGTTTTGAGTTTAGAAGGGGTTGAAAATTATACTGAATTCCCCTTAAACTTTAAAGAAAAATTTCAACTTCGGAATGCCCAGTCCGTGACGCAGACTGTGTGCGCTACAGTGTATTTTTTTCAAACATATTTTGAGCGAGTTTTTCCAAGCCCGTTGAAAAAAATTGAAAAATCTTAAGGCAGTGTCCGTGAAAGGGGTGCGATGCACCTCTATCGCGCAAAGACATTGTTCTGTGTTTCATATCAAAAAATTACCTTTTGATCTGATCGCTGTAAAAATCGATAGGGACCAATCTCCCATTCAATATTTCATGGTGATCGTATGTCCGATCTTAGATTTGCAAATGGAGCATGGAATGACGCATTGTGCACACATCTCTTCTCTAGGGGTATTTCTATAATTTCACCGGGCATTATACTCTCCCCCTTCCATTAATACTAGACACTATTGGCACCCAATTTTTACCCTCCACGGTGTCAAATTAATGAGTGGATTAGTATCTAATTTGGTGCTGTTTTAATTGATTTCATGTGCCTTAATTAACTTAGACAACTTTGTTTGGCAAAGTTTGATTGAAATTTGCATAATAGTTTAGCCTATTGAGACTATTTACGGTAAATTTGATTCTTGTAAATTTGTGCAGTATTTTTTTGAAATGTAATATTTGATTGTTATGTATCTATTTTTTACCTCCTTCAAACAATTCTTTTACTTTAAATTAATGTTTTCTTTAGCAACTTATGATTTCGTGCATAATCATAGTACTTTTCCATTTAAGATTGGATATTGTACTTTGCTAATTATGGTAAAATATTGACCAAAATCTCAGGCCGAATCAATATATTATTCTATGAAAAGATTGATTTGTGATACTAATATTTTTTTTACCATAATTCTCAATTTTGGTTGTTAGTTTTGATAATATTTTTTATGATTGAATCTAATCAAATAATTTTAATTGATT
>JAABOM020014082.1:0-58084 GCA_011800125.2 Solanum clarkiae | reverse complement strand
ACTGATTGAGTTTGCCTACAACAATAGCTACCATTCTAGCATTGGTATGGATCCATTTGAGACTCTTTATGGTAGATATTATAGATCACCGATTGGGTGGTTTGAGGTTGGTGAGGTGCCCTTGTTAGGACCAGATATAGTTATGGAGGCTCTTGAGAAGGTTGGGATGATTAGAGAAAGATTGAAGACGGCCCAAAGTCGCCAAAAGTCCTATGCCGATGTGAAGCTATAGGATCTTGAATTTCGAGTTGGTGATTGAATTTATTTGAAGATTTCACCCATGAAATGTGTGTCTGTATTGGTAATAATGGCAAGTTGAGTCCATGATATGTGGGTCCTTATAAGGAGGTGATGAGAAGGGTTGGCAAGGTAGCTTGTGAGTTGGAATTGCCTAGAGAAATGGATTTGGTTCTTCCTGTATTTCTTGTCTCTATGTTGAGAAAATATGTGGGTGATCCGTACGCTATTGCACCTCTTGATGTTGTGGGTGTGGTTCAACATAATTTGACTTATTAAGAGGTTTCGATTAAGATTTTGGATAGGCAAGTGAAGAGGTTGAGAAACAAAGAGGTCGCTTCTATTAATGTACTTTAGAGGATCAACAAGTTGAGAGTCCTACTTGGGAGACCGAAGCGGACATGCAAAAGAGATATCCTTACCTTTTCCACTCTACTCAAGCCTAAGTATTGATCTAAGTACTTTATATGATCTCAAGTCATAAGTTCAGCCCTCATGTTATTGCATATGTTCATGTTTTTATTGACAAGTTCATGATGATTTTACACTTATGATGAGATTTTTTGATATGATGTTTAAGTGCATTGTTGCATCTCTATATGGGATGAAATTTTCATGTTTGTGTCTCTCATACATGTCTCTTTGACATTCGGGGATGAATGTTCACAAGGGGGAGAAATTGTAATGATTCCTTAAAAGTTTCCGAAAATGTGTCTCAAAAGTGCTCGGAATCGTAATTTCCTTATGTCTAAAAATCCATGTGATACCGAAAATTCAAACTTATATTCTAGTTCAAGGATCATTTTTAGTGGAAATTTTTTCTAACCCTGATTTTAGAGCAAATGATTAGCAATTTCAATTTTCCAAGTGACGATTTCTAGAGAGCTTTTCGCTCCCCTAGCTCGACGTGCCAAGGTTTGTGCAGATGAAGAGATTCAATTCTCACGTCCTATCCACGATGCAGACATGTCTATTTTTTGTCCTATTATTTTTCTTGTAGTTCAACACTTAAGTCTTGGGCCTAAATGTTCCCAAACGTAAAAATACCTATACATAGCCATTTTCACTACCATATCATTCTAAGCATTCTCTAATATTCACTCAAACACTTAACCAAATATTTTACTCCTCAACTCAACTGTCAAAACCATTTCCCGATTCATAAGGATTGCATTCAAGCTTTAATTCTCCATCTCCATTCTTCATCAAATTCATCTCCAAAGCTAAGGTATGTGGGTTTGTTTCATGGTTCACCCATGATGCCCAAGCCTCATTTTACCGTAATTCTCATGATTTAAAGATGATTTACTCATGGGTATTACTTATTATTAAGTATATATATATTATATATAATCAATACAGAGTAAGTTGGGCTTATGAAATTGTGACTATTTTACTATGTTTTGAGCTATGAATATAATATCTATTCTAAGATTTGATGATAGGTTTTGATGCATATTGCTTGAGGGTATTACCAAGTATCTACTGAAGAGTTTACATTGAATTTTCTTGCATTATTTCACAACTGAATTACATGGTTTTACACTAGCACTACACACTCTCTAAGTGTTTTATAAAATATCCAGTTATGGTTTCTTGAGGAATCGAAGGGTCTATGCATGTGTTGTGAGTTGAATCACTATATGATGATGAAATGATGATAAGATGATGATGAAATGATAACAAAATGATGATGAAAGAGAATGTATGTATATGATGATGAAAGGAGTGTGTGTGTGTATATATATATATACACACACGTATATGGTATAATCTCTATAGTATTGGGGATGACTATGCCTAACTCGGTGGGGTTGTAGGCCTGGTTAACCTTGTTGAGGGGTTGGTACCTCGATCGCCTAATTCAGGAGGGTGGTAGGCAGGGGTAACCTTGTTGGGTGTTTGTACCCATCAATCTTGTTGGGGGCTTGTACCCATCATCCTGTTGGGGGATTTGTACTCCACTAACCCGTTGGAGGGTTTGTACTCCAACAACCTTGTTAGGTGGTTGTACTCCATCAACCCCATGAAAGGGTTTATACCTGATGCGCCTATCCAAGGGGGTGGTAGGCCTTGGCTTGCACTATAATTTTCATTTCTTACACTCATATTATGTTCTGTATAAGCATGATTTTACTTCAAGCATCATTCATACATGTTATATTGTTAGTATGCTATCTATTGCTTATGATTATGCATTTTGCCTATGATACCTATCACTTGTTGCATTGCATCCTACATACTTAGTAAATTTGAACATACTATTGCATACTCTATGCCCACATGATATCACCATGTAGGAACTGGTGTACCGCTTGATCTTCCTCCTCCTCCACATGGCTAGTTCGATAGTCCTACAAGCTTGATGGTGAGTCCTCCACTTTGGGGATGTTACTTATGAATTCCTTCTATGTATTATGACTATCTTTCTTTCGTTTATGTATTGACTATGAGGGTGAACCCAGTTGGTTGTCTTGGTCCTTATTCTTATCTATGTAGTAGAGGTGTTGTTGGACATATTATATATCTATGTTATGAGTCTTGACTCTCTTGTTTCTTGATGTTATGATATGAAGCTTTATCCTTAGTCCAAATTCTCTTGCTTATGCTTCTTCCTCAAAGTCATTTTAATTTTTTCCGTGACCAAGGATGTGTAATGATATGCTATGAGGCTTGTCTTGGGTTCCTTCAGGTTCCCCTTTCGCCAGTCATGTCTAGGCCCTAGGCTTGGTCATGAAAATAGTGTAATTCTTTTGGGCCATATTTAGGGCTTTACTTGCATAATATATGGGATGTAATATCTTCTCCTTGTGTTGCCCCAACACTATACCCAGGGTGGTCCCACTTGCATCACATATGATTTCAAATGGCTTGGACCAATCTGGAGCAACAATAATTAGTGCTGAGATCAACATCTATTCTAACTCTCAAAGGGTTGCATACATGCATCATCAAACACGAACTAAGCATCTTTCTCAGATAATTTCAAAAGTGGGTGTGAAATATTTGAGAAGTCTTTTATGAACCTTCGATAGAATCCTACATGTCCCAAGAAACTCCTTACACCCTTTACTAAGATGGATGCTGGAAGCTTCTCAATCACCTCAACTTCAGATATATCGACCTTAATGCCTTTGCCAGATATTCAATGACCCAACACAATACCCTCTTTAACCATGAAATGATATTTTTCCAATTTAACCCCGATGACTATCTACAAATCTTCGCAGCACATCATGCAAGTCTACTAATCAATCCTCAAATGAGTTTCCGCCCACACTGAAATCATCCATGAAGACCTCAATAGTACTCTCTACTATGTCTGAGAAGATGGACATCATGCATCTCTGGAATGTTGTTGGGTATTACACAACCCAAATGGTAACATTTTAAATGCGAAGGTGCCATAGGGACAGGTAAATGTGGTCTTCTCCTGATCCTCCAGAGGAATGATGACCTGATTATAGCTAAAATACCCATTGAGAAAAAAGTGCCACCATTTTTCTTCCAGTCTATCAAGCATATGATCCATGAATGAAATAGGAAGGTGATCCTTCTCTGTTGACGCATTGAGCTCTCTGTAATCCAACATCCTATGACCGACCTCATAGGGATCAATTGATTATTAGCATTTAGCACCACTGTGATACCTCATTTCTTTGGAACACACTGTACCGAGCTCACCCATTCACTATTGGGGATTAAGTTGATTATTTCTGCATCTAAACATTTAATGATCTCTTTGTAATAACCTTTTGCATAGGAGGATTTAAGCGCCTTTGATGCTCAACGCTTGGCTTGTAGTCTTTGACTAAGAGGATTATGTGTACATACCCTAGTAAAAATTCTCATATTATCTACAACAGTCTATTCGATGGCCTTTTTAAATTATTTGAGCACTATTAGAAGCGCATCGACTTTCTCATCATTCATGTATGTAGTTATAACGATCGGCAAAGTGTTGTTGACTTTTAAAAGTGCATATTTTAAATGTGATGGAAATTCTTTCAATTCTAACACCAGTGGTTCTTGTACTCAGGGATTTGTGGGTGGTGTCTCCCTATTCTGCAAATCTATCTCTCGTTTAGTTTGGCGTCTAGGACCAAAAGACACACCTAGAGAATTTACTATCTCTTCATAATCTGGGATACTATCAGTATTGAAATTCATCAATACTACCTCCAAAGTTTCAACACCTAATTGTAGCTCAAGTGGTACCTCTAACTCGTCATCATCAACAGTCCCGATAACGGAAACCACTCTCACATCACTGTCCTTCCTTGCTTTTGATATATATTAAACCCGACCTCATCCACAAATCTAAATGTGATAAGACCCTTCTCCATGTCATCCAAGGTGTGATTGCCGGCTAAGAAAGGCCTTCCCAAAATAATAGGAACTTCAAAATCAATTTCACAATCAAGAATAACAAAATCTGTAGGAAATATGAATTTTTCAACTTTTATCGACACATTATAGAGTATACCCACAAGTTTCTTGACTGTTCTATCAGCACAAGCTTGGCTAATCTCCTCAAGGGAATGATAATAGATCTCTACCACGGAATCATCTACAATCATGTGGTCAGAGACACTTCTCAAACACTTGGTGAACCTCTCCCACGTTGTACTAATCGAATCATCAATAAGTTTCTCAAAATTGTTGATTGGATCTTTAAATATACTTCTATAAGCTCAGGAAGTATCTTACCAAAAAGGCTTTTTTCAAATCTGCCCAACTAGTGATTGAACTTTGTGGATGCTCAGATAGCCACAATGCAACATTGCCTATAAGATGAATAGGAAGACATGTAAGCCCACAACATCCATAGATAGATTTTGTGTCCCTATTAGACTCTTGCACACAAATGCGAAATTATGCAAATGGTTGTGTGGATCCTTTGATGGATGAGCAGCAAATAACACATAATTTTAGAGCATTTAGAGTAACCTACTAGAAACAGTGAACTTCTTGTCGGCTGATAGTGGTGGCAACACAATAGCCCCAGTAATATCTATAGCCATAGGGTTCAATCTATATTGATTCCACCGATAAGCGTTTTCATTGAAATTCCTAGGTCGTGTAACATTCTCCAAAGGAGGTGGGTTTACGTCCCTATAATCAATATCAACATTTCGATTCATAGCTTCATTAACCATGATATTGGCATTTGCTTGAGCCATTCTTCTCAAAGTGTGTTTGATCTCTAAATCAATTCGAGCTAAGGGATTACCTTTGCTCCTTGTGTTGGGCATATAATACCTAGTATACCCTGCAAAGAAACAAAACAAAAACAAAAACAAAAGTATAATATAAGGGAACTAAGACATTAACATTCGAATTATACTAGTAGTGAATTCAATGAAAGTCTCGTCATATTCCCCGGCAACGGTTCCATAATCTTTAATCACACCCTAGTTACACCTCTCTTTTGGAGAATAAAGCGATCGTTGTCAAATATAAAACCTAACAGTGGTTAGGGTCGAATTCCATAGTGAATATGGAGACTTTTCAAATTAATTCACCAAATAAACAATTCAAGTATAAACTAACTCAATTCCCTGTTAACCAATCTCTTTTCCTATTCATTGCTATCCGGATCAAGAAGGTAACGCTAGGCAATTTCTAATGTCGGCCACCACTAGATAACATGCAGCACGAAGAGAATTCATTAATACATGTAAATACCCATTCCAAGAATTGCAAATTATCCAAGCTTATTTGATTAGATCATGATGCTTCCCACAACCCCAAGTTCTGGGTTTAGCTACTCATACTATAGGTAGATAAAAGAAATCATGATTGAGAAAAAATAATTAATCACTTACCAAAAATTGATTTAAGAACAAGAAAACCTATTTCAGATTGAGAATCACAAGATTAAAAGATACAATGAATCAACAAGTGTATTCTCATCTTAATATTTAATCTCCAAGTATAAAACAGAAAAAAGTGCTCTTATGATGTTCTCTACTCTATCTTGCCGTACTTCGTACTAAAAATAACCTAATTATACTATTTATAGTATTTAAAAAAAGTCCCTTAAAAATAGAAAAGCTGGTCAGCGCATCCTACGACATGCAGTTATGACTCGTAACAGGGTTTACAAGTCGTAATCAAGGTCTCGTGTTCAGCTTATTAAATCTTGGACTTCAATGCTACAAATCCACTTTACGATTTGCAGTATGATCTATGGTTCATAACGCCTTCTGTTAGACTTCATCGTCAACATCTGGTCCTTCTCTGGAAATCTTCACTACACTCCTCTATACAACTCATAGAGTGATCTATGATTCCTATAGGTATCTCGTATAGCTGAACTTCAGACATTCATTCATCACTAGAAATCCCCATGAAACCCACTCTATGATTCGTAGATGGCTCTATGACTCTTCAAGGGTATCGTAAGCCTTCAAAAACTAGAAAGTCTGCAATTTTCTCAAAAGGTTATGCCAACCTGCTTTCCTACAAAAACAAACACAAAAACATATAACAACAACAAATGTTGCATTGGGAATACACAAAATCCTAAGATTTGGATCCCAAATGTATTGTATTTTGACAACATATTAGTTAGCTAAGATGCTTGGTTGTACATTAACTAATGCAACCGAAATGGTGACTTCAAACAACTCTAGTAGATTAGGCTACGTCCTATAGTTGCCCCTCATAAATTGAGACCAAAAGTTTAGTTTTCTAGGATGTCATGAGACAAATCCACTTACGGGGCGCACCCTATTCTATGTCTCATAAATAGGGTTCATAGGTTCCTTAAAAGATTAAAAATCTGGCAGAGTACTTCCAACTCTATCTACAACCTGTGGTCTGTTCTACGAGCCGTACCTAGTCTCGTAAGTACATTTCCAGTGACCAAAGTTACTATACCTTGTTTCCTACTGAGACCTTCTACGGCTCATAGCTGAGCCTTTGTAAGTCCCTCTGAGTATAATTTTGTTAATTTTTTGTTTTTCTTTCTTGTGTTTGTAGGACTCATGTCTAGTTGTATTGCGTTAATTTCGAGTACGATGCCTCCCAAACCAAACAAGAGTGCGATACGGACCTTGCAGACTAGATTAACTAATGAGCCTTCGAAAACTATGCTCGTTCCTCAGGCTAGCAAATCAATAGAGGATCTCCATGTCCAGCCAGACAAGGACGTTGAGCGCTGACACACCAAGGTGGTAGCCAGACAAATAGTGCCAACCTAAAATTAGGCTATAGTTGTCTGGCCTCCCTAGTCTGAGGAGGGAGATGCCAGCAAAGTAGATCTATCTAGATGACGGACTCCGAAGAGGGGTCTCAAGTAGGGATAGGTGATGAAAATGGCTCCAATTCAAAAGAGAAGTCTGGTTCTAAGTTCGTAGAGTCCACCCTGGCAACTTCGGCCCTTGTAGATGCATTCACTAGTGTGTCAAAAGCATGTAGAGAATGTACCGCGAGGACATATAGTACGATGAGATGTAGATGCATTGACAAGACACTAGTGTGTCAGGAGCATGTAGAGTATGTACCGCGAGGACATATAGTACGATGAGAGGGGTCAATAGTCTTGTACTATATTCTAGGAGCCATGGATCATTATATCAGGGGTTGATAGTGCTCCTACACTCTGAGACACCATGGCTCAGAATCACTTGGATTGGTTAGCAGCCCATCGGAGAAGTACTCCCTGATACTAGTTCAAGAGTTTTATGCTCATATGTTACGACCATTATGGAGTTGATCCTAAACGGGAAGAGCTTTTATGCACAAGCCCGTATTACTCAAATGATAGTCAAAGGAGTCCTAGTTGATATATCCAAGACTACCATGATGTCGACCAAGTTACACCTCCTTTTTTAGAGGATAAAGCCAATCGTTGTCAAGTTATAGAACCTAACAAAGGTTGGGGTCAATCTAACAGGGAATAAATAGACTCAGAAAATTTACCAATATGCAATTCGAGTAATTAACTGACTCAATTACCCCGGGAAGGGGGGTTTGCAATAATCAATGAGAAAAGTAAACTAACTAGCTATCACAAGAGAAAATAAATATTATCGAGCAACTGGGTATTGTGGTCCCCATGATTACCCAACTCAGTATCACCGGATAATCTACTTCTTGTCTAGTGCATATCATATAGGATGATAATTCAAGCCCACCAAGCCCAAGGGTGAAAGGTGAGAGGTGAATACGACTTTTCCAATCTCCGTAGTGTGCATTACTAACTATTACCTATAAGTCCCAGTACAACAGCCCCTTGGCCAAGTTTGGTCGGTTAGATGAGAACACATCAATCAAATCTTGTTAATTAATCTATTTTTCTATTCATTACTACCTTAGTCAAGTTAGTAATACTAGGTGGGTTCTAATGTTGGCCACCACTAGAAAAAATGCAAAACGAAGAGAGTTTATTAATACATGTATATACACCTTCTAAGAATCATGAATTATTCGATTTTACTTTGTTGGTTCTTCATGGCTCCGACAATCCTAGTTGTGGATTTAGCTACTCATGCTTTGAGTAGATGAAGAGATTGTAATTTGAGAAGACACAATTAAATAGTTGCACAATATATATAAGAACAAACAATCAAATATCAATAAATATCACAAGCTCTAACATCAAATTCAACGACAAGTGTTCTCAAAGACTCTCTCAGAATTTTCTCTCATAAAATATTGAGTTCATTAAGTACTAACCTAAAACTACACAAAATTAATGAGAACTTATGAAAAATAACTTAAATTACATATTATAATATTTAAAATTCAAATCCTAAACGACTTCGAAGAACTGGTCAGCACACTCTACGATAGCACTTTACGACCCGTATTGAAGTTCAAGACCTGTAATTGGGTTCTCATATTCAGCAGCTAGAATTTTGGACTTCTATTTTACGACACACCTTCATGGCTCGTAGAATGGTTTATGACCCGTAAAGGGGGTTTCGTCTAATGAATTTTCTGCTAGTCCAAGTCTTTGATTCTCAGGGCATGAATCCTCTTCTACGACTCCTAAACTTCTCTACAAGTCATCTAAATGTTCCCAGAAATCAACTTTAGCAAATAGCCTCTCACTAGTAATCTTCACGAAACCTTTCTAAGACTTGTAGAATGGACTATGACTTGTAGATCACAAAAACTAGCAACTTTTACAATTTTCTCCAAAATCATGCCAACTTAATCTTGCAAATCTAAAGGCAAAAACAAATAAAACCAACAAATATCACATTGAGAACACACTAAATCCTATGTTTTAAGCATCAAAAGTTCTATACTTTGGTAGCACAACATCACCATCAACTTAAAATTGTTGCTTGTCCTCAAGTGACGAAATCAATCTATATAAACAATACAATAACATACAGTTTTCAACTCAATGCCATACATCAAATACATCTCAGACTCAGATATCTGCACCAACTTTTCAAAATAGGATTAGATAGTTATGTAGCAAACAATTGCAACTTGGTGCATGTGACAACTCAACTATAACAAGTTATTATCAATAATCTACAATCATTGAACAAGTCTAGTGCTAACAACGCAATGCAAGTACCCTCGTAGAAAGAAATCTCATATTTTTACACTCAATAATGTATTCATAATTGACCTTGGGACTATGCAAAATGCTCACTCTCACAAAATATAATTATGCATGGTGACTTATACCATAGGCTTGCCCCTGCACTCATGACTCAATCCTTCAATTGATTAGACTAGGATCACTTTAGGACTTTCCTGGCTTGTAACGTAGGCTTAGGGGGCTTTGGTATGATACTTTGGAAAAATAGTGACGTAATGCCCTCCTTGGAACTATGTTTTACTATACTTTTACAGCACCAACTCTGCTACTTTTACCTTATTCTCTTTTTTTTTCTATTGTAAGATTTCCTAGGTGCTTTCTTTTCATTTTTCAACTTTTTTCCTTGTTTTTACACTTTATTTTTCTTTTTCGCTCATATCTAAGGCATCACTTATTTTTCATACACCCAATATAAGATTTTTTTGTTTTTTCTCAGTATTCCGAAATCACTCCCTTATTTTTGTTCCTTGCCCTTACACCAGCTACCCTGAACTTAGGCTTTTACCCTGTATTGAGGTGCACAATATCCATCCTCTCAACTAGGGACACTTTTGGTAGCCACGCTCAACTTAGGCTTTTTACCTCAGTCAAGATACACAATTTTCAAGGAAATACCAGGGCCAATCTAAAGATTTTTCACTAGACAAGAATTCATTAGTATGGTGTTTTCAAAAAATAAGTACATGTTAGGCTCAAACACTAGGAACAAGGGATATATCTTAGATTTGGCTTGTCATTTTTAGGCTAAAGTGTACTTATTTAAGAACAATGGCCTAAAATTCTTTCCCAATCTAATTAATCTACAGTGTAACTTAGAGTAACAGGGAAAGTTCTTAACTTGCACAAAATACATAAATTTATCAAATTATGCTAACACTCATATGGCATTGCATACATTATCAACAAATGACTCACTGATCATGATTTTTATCTCAATGTACCCTCACTTATCAGAACAAATATTGTCAGACAGCTAAACATTCATGGTTATTATTTAACTACTTAATCAAAAATTTTTGTAGGTATCATTTTTTCAAACAAAGCACAAAAACATGTTATATTCCATAAGTGTTGGTATTGTATGCTACAAATATTATCTAAACATCCTAAGCATATCGGTTCCATAGAAAATAAATATCCACAGGGAAGAAGAACACAGGCAAGAAAACCATGGGATCACAAATTGTGGTAGTTATGGACCCAAGCTACTCAGACTTCACTGAGGCCCATAACTACCCACATCTCATCGAAAAAGATGTGCATTATACCCAATGCACCAAATAAAAACAAAATAGAACTAAAGAGGACAAAGAAACATACATGGGTGCCTAAGCGTAAGTGTGTGGCTGAGTCTAGCCACCTTCCTCCTTTGGAGTAGTTTGCTTTGCAGTGGTACTCTGTTCGGAGGGGCCAACCCCCCTCACCTACTCCATCTCGAACTTGTGTCATTTACTCATCATGCCTCAATCTTCTCAAGACAAGCTCGAGTTCCTCTTCTACCATCCTTGCACATATATGTCTCTCCTCTGGTTCCTCATCTGTGCAAGGTCTCTTCCCAAGGGAAGACTGGGTAGGCTCCTCATGAATAAATAAATCAACTACAAGAACCTTAGGTGTAGTCGAAGGTAGTGCAATTGGCACCGCTAGTGTTGTTGTCAAGTCAACTTGGAGTTGCTGGATCTCTGTCTATAGAGTTGACAATCTACACATGGGGCCTCGCTCGATCTCTGTTGTACCCTCTCCGTGAAGGCGTCGATGTGGGCATCCATGACTGAAATGTGGTCTTAAATAGTAGTGATTGATAATGCCCGCGATCGACCCTCCGAGTCTACAATAGCCTAGCAGACCCATGGTCTGATCTGGAGAATAAGACGAGTCAATTGGACTAAATGGGATAATCTCTGTGCCAAGGCCTATATAGAAGTGGCGGATACATAGATCATGGCCACAGTAGTAGGCTGGGCAGTCCTGGCCTCTAGTGTAGGAGCAATAATAGTGGGCCCCCTCTCATCAACTGCCTCAGGCTACGGGGAGATTTCCTCAGTAGCGGCAACAACAGTAGAGGTGGCAGTATCAGAACCCTCAATTGGTGGCGCTGAGGTGAAAATCTCAAGCATGGGTTGGGGCTGTGCTCGCCGAAGTACCACCGGGTTCTCTTCAGCCTTAATCAAGTTGGGGTCCTATGTATGCTGGGCCTCAATCATCCGGTATAGCTGGTGTAGTATCTCCACCTTAGACTCTAAATCGAGCCTGTAAATTAAGTGCGAGAACTGGATGGAGGTGGACCTCTTCAGTGAAGCCTCATGTATTTGCTTAATAGTGAGGAGGGTCCAGTTAATCTCATAGCCAGCTAAGATGCTGGCTACTAAAATTGCCCACTCCAGCATCAGAGTATTATCAGCAAAAGTTGACCAAGTGTTGAATGAACAACCACCCACCAAAATTTGGTGGGGAAACTGCGTGAAGCCTTGACTATAGGTTCTGAGCGAGTGGTGACCCAAGAAGGTTCTGGACCCTGCTCTGCAATATATCCAGCCACCCATCTCATCAACGTGGCTTATTGCTCAGGATCCTACATCATTAGTGGATCCCTCATCTGCCCCATCCTGTGTCGAACATTGTGGTGGATCTAGGAACAGGGAACTCGAGACCAAATAACATATGATGGATGGTCTCCTCTGACATATCCACCCACCAACCCATCACTCTCATCTCTGTTAGTCCGGGATAAGCGATAGGCTTCTTCCCTATAGAAATATAAGTTGGATAGTGGCTATATAGGATGCATAGAAATCCCTTACCATAGTTTGGGAGTATCATTCAGAAGAATTAGTTATCCACTAGAGCTCAAGTCTAATCATCGCATCCAGGAGGACGGAAACACAATCAAGTCTGTCAGAAATAACTTTGGGATCCTCGTAAATGGAGTGGTTTGCTTGCCTCGCTCTCCCAACTGTAAGCCCTCCATGTAGATCTCTTGCATGCCTCGGATGCACCACCGGGAAGTGAGGCCATCTAGTGCAAATAATGATAATGGTGCAACAGAAGGCTACCTTTGATTTATCCTTGAAGCCTCCCTCAGAGTTGGACTCTTGTTCGGATGAAGTCATCTGTGCTAGCCATCTCTTGTCGCTGCTACCCTCCTCGGACTGGGGAGAGCGAGCACTAGGAGCCTGAGTCCGCCCAACTCTAATAATGGCCCTGGTCTATGGTACATCAACCTCTGGGTTTGGTGTGAAATCTAGGACCTCTAGTGAACCACTTTATTGAGTGGTTTGATCATCATCTGAAGGCTCATCCCTGAGCCTCCTTCTCATAGACTCGATCTTTATGTGCCTGGCTTTTTGGGCCATAGTTCCTAAAATATAAGCATATACGCACCATGGTTAGCCCACAAATCAAGAATTAAAATGCAAGAATTTGTCTGAGTTCATTTGTAGAAGGGTTTTACAAAAGCACCTTTACGGGCCGTAGTGGAAACTACAGGCCGTAAAGAGCCTTTGTAAACTTCTGGTCCAAATAATTTTTGTTATTGGAAAATTCTACTAGACCAGGTATGACTTGTAAATTGATTTACAAGTCATAGACTAGGGTTATAGAAAATTTCAATGAGTATTTAAATTCAAGTAGGAGTCTACAAGACCAATCTACGAGCCATAAGGTGATTTACGACTCGTAGAAGGTCTCATCTGATGGATACTCAGAAAAATCCAGTTCTGCAATTTTGTATGAGGGGAAATTATGGATCATTCCTTATTTTACGGGTGTAAAAGCCACTTGTGAACTAGAAAACTCAGTCACTTGAGTTTTTAAGTCCATCACATGAACCCCAAGAGACTATTTCAACTAATAAATCATCAGCCTCGAAGCAAGAGCATACGCACCCACATGATTTCAATACCACAACCCTTACCCCCAACATGTTCTACATACATACACCCCATCGAAAGTGGTTAAACACGGATTATCCTATGCTTCCGACCACTTATAATTAATTCAAACAAGATCAAGTACCTATGTCATCAACCGCCAATTCTCAAACACAATCATTCAATCACATAAGGTGAGTGAAAAAATTGGCACAGACAATTATCATTCACACAAGGCTATTATACCTAATTTTTGACTTCATTAACAATTCAAATATGGGCAACCTAATTTTAACTAGCATAACTCAAATTCAAACAATGATTTTGTCTCTAAAGACCATACCCCACAAGACTTTCAACTTAATCTTTCAAACAAGGAAAATTATAGGACTTAATTAAACCAATAATTCACTAAGAATTAAGATTAAATCGAAAAAGATTGAAGAAGGTGACTAGAAGCAAAGCCCTAGAGCCATTGGAATTCTTGTCAGAAATTTGGTGTACGGTGGCCGAGAGTTAATAGAATATTGAGTGGATAGGGTAGCTTGGGTTGATAGGTAATTTTAGGTCAAAAGTGGGGTCAAATAATTTGGCCCCTCTATTTATATGTTGGCCGGGTCAACTTGAAAATTAATAGGCCAAGATTTTACGAAACCCCGAGTGCAGGCCTTAGAGAGAATTATGGCCTGTAAATCATGGTTTTGTGAATGTCCAAACCCTAGTTCTTAGGAATAGGTTTCACGAACCAGTCTATAAGTCGTAAAGTGATTTACGACTTGTAGATGTGGTAGTGGAGACCCAAAAACTAAACAAATTTTCAGAAAACTTACCTACAGTCCATAATCCCTATTCACGACTTATAGTTTGATTTATGAATCATAAATTTGCTTGTGGACTGGAGTGCATATTTTTCTACGTACTAAAGTTCTCTATAAGGTGGGGTACGGGTCGTAAAGTGATATACGACCCGTAAACCCTATCATAGAGACCCAACTTGATGCTCTTCTCAGCCAAATTGGCAGACTTAGTCCTGTACCTACATACTATTCATAAAATACCTTGTTACCATAATGCGACCAGCCCAATGTTCAAAAGAACAATAAAAACACATGAAATTAAACTACCCACGAATCCAAAAACTAAAAATGAATCTATAACTATGCTATTATATCAAAAACCTTGGGTTGCCTACCAAGAAGTGCCTGATTTATTGTCGCAGCATGACTTAGGTAAATTGGTCATTCAGACTTTGCAAATTGTCTAGATTTCACTCTTTGACTCATCCTGATGCGTCATAGACTCATGATATCGACGATAACTTCTTTGTCATTCATTCTAAACCTGAGTTGATTGGCTTCCATATCTACTAAGGATCGTCCAGTGGCTAGCAAGGGTCTTCCCTAGATGATTGGGATGTCAAAGTCAACTTCGTTGTCTAGGATCACGAAGTCTACAGGGAATATGAACTTCTCAACTTTTACCAACACATCATATAGTATCCCTGTAGGCTTCTTCACCGTGTGATTCACAATCAATAGCCGCATGTTAGTTGGAGTAGGGGCCCCCAATCCAAGCTTATTGTAAACCATAAGGGGCATCAGAGTTATGATGGCACCTAGATCACATAGTTCCCTCGCAAACTTTACATCTCTAATGGTGAAGGGTACGGTGAAAACAGCTAGATCTTCACCTTCTAAAACAAGGACTTTGTATGATAACACTATAATGTTGAAGCTCTTGAGAAGGCTCGTGACTTACAGTGCACTTTTTGGTGACCAAGTCTTTTATATACTTTGCATACCGTGGCATTTTCTCCAATGCCTCAATGAGAGGGATGTTGATAGAGCGTTGTTTTAGTATGGATAGAAAGTGCTCGAGCTTGCCTTTCTCATCCTTCTTTTTGAGTATCTAGGGGAAGGGAGTAGGAGGCCCAGGGAAGAGCTTAAACCTCTGTGATGCATCAACAACTTCACTTACCCCATGCTTCCCAGGATTATCTGCTTCATCTGCTTCCTTTGTCGTATCCGTCTCCTATCAAACATCTTCTATATCAACTGTTATGGGAGGGTTAATCGTACTCTTTCCATCCCGAGTAGTGACGGCCATACACTACCCTTCAATTTTAGGGTTTTGCACTATATTGCTAGGCAGTGTACCCCTATGATATTGATTAAGCTGAGTCGACACTTGACCAAACTATTGTTCAAGCTGTTTGATAGCCATAGAATGAGACTATTATTTAAATTAATACTTGAAATATGTTATTTCATTCCCCTTAGAGTCTCATCCTTCTTACATTCTTCAACAGGCGATCAAATGTCTCCATAAATTTGGAATTGCTTCTACCTGTGTCACGGTTGTGTGGTGGCACATACATTTCTGAAGCCTTCTCTGTGATCCCAATCTGCATCTAGACCCCTCTTCCTATCATAGTAACCTCTGTGGATATTCTGTCACTGCCAAAGTTCCGACCTTGGTTTCCTTGACCTTGGCACCAATAGTCCTGATTGTACCTTTAGCCATTGGTTCGAAAACCCCCTGCCTCATCTTCAATAAAACAAGAGTCCTCATCATAGTATGGCTCCTCATACATGGGTGCACTTGGTGGTTAGTGAACCACTGTGTTCACTCTTTCTTGGTTCTGGTTTATCATCACATCCATACTTATGCGAAGCTGCGCTAGTTGCTCCATAATTTCTTCCTTAACTCTTTCTTTCTTTAGCCCTACATTGACATCACATAAACTCTTTCTGGAAGCTCTATCCTGCCACCTCCATTCACGAATTTTTTACCACTCTTTCCATTCGATCTACAATCCTTACAAATGATTTATCTAGAAACATGTCCCTATGATAGTTTCAGCACAGGCCTACCTGTTCTCATCAAGGGCATGGTAAAAGATCTCTACCAAGTTTTCATCAACAATCTTGTGGTCGGGGACGCTACTTAGACATTTTGTGAATCGCTCCCATATATTGCATATCGAATAACCAAGAAGTTGCTCAAAGTTGTTGATCTGGTCCTTCAACTTGATCTTCTTCGATCTAGGGAAATACATCTCCAAAAAGGCCTTCTACAAGTCTTCGCAACTTGTGATTGAACTCTACTAGAGCTCAAATGACAATAATGCAGTATTGCCAGTAAAAGACTATGGGAAGACACGAAGTGCCAAAGCATCCGTAGACAGATTCTGTGTTCCCATCATACTCTTACAAACAAATGGTACATTGTGTAGGTGGCTCTGTGGATCTTCTGATGGAAAGCTTGCAAATGGCCCATAGTTCTACAGCATCTGGAGTAACCTATTTGATACTGTGAACTTTGTGTCTGCCAGTAGTGGTGGCAACATAATAGCTCTAATCACTTCCATAGCCATAGGATTCAACATATACTAATTCCACTGGTAAACACTGGCGTTGCAATTTTGAGGCTGTGGAATGTCCTCAAAAGGAGTTGGGTTCTTATTCCCAACATCATCATTATGGTTTCTATTCAAAGCTACATTTACCACGTCATTGGAAATATCTTGGGTCATTCTTCTTGAAGTTCTGTGGATCTATGGATCAAATGGAGCTAAGGAATTGCCTTGACTCTGAGTGTTGGGCATACACTACTCGTTCACCCTGAAAAAGAAAAAAAACAACAAAAAAAGTAAAATAAGAAAACTAAGTATTAAGACTCGAACTACTAAATAATTCACTAAGTCTAGTTATATTCCACGGCAGCGATGCCAAAATCTTCATGTCACCCAAGTTACACCATCTTTTTAGAGGATAAACCGGCCACCGTTAATATATAGAACCTATCTAAGGTTAGGATTGATCCCACAAGGAATACGTATACTCACGATAATTCACCAATATGCTATTTGAGTAATTAACAGACTCAATTACCCAAAGGGGTGTTTGCAATAATCAATGAGAAAAGTAAACTAACTATCATAAGAGAAAATTAATATTAGAGCGCAACTTGGGTATTGTGTTCCCCATAAGTCGCCAACTCAGTATCATTGGATAACCTAATTCTTGTCTAGTGTATAACATTCATTATAGTAATTTGAGTGCACTAAGGCTTTTGGTTAAATGTGAGAGGTAAATTTCACTATGTGACTTGGTCCTTCTCCATAGTGTGCATTGCTAACAATACGTATAAGTTCCAGTAGAACCTCCCCTTGACCCAATTTGGTTAATTGGACGAGAACACATCAATCGAATTATGTTACTTAATACTTTTTCCTATTCATTACTACCTTGGTATAGTCAGTAAAACTAGGTGGGTTCTAATGTTGTCCACCACTAGAAGACATGCAAAATGAAGAGAGTTAATTATTACACGCATATACAACTTCCAAGAATTGTGAGTCATCCAATTTTACATTGTTAGTTCTTTATGGTTCCCACAACCCTAGTTGCTGATTTAGCTACTCATGCTATGTGTAGATGAAGTGATCATAAATTGAGAAGACATAATTAAACACATCAGAATAGATTTAAGAACAAGCAATCCAATATCAATAAGAATCACAAGCTTTAAAATCAAATTCAACAACAAGTATTCTCAAAGACTCTCCTACAATTTTCTATCTCAAAATAATGAGTTCTCTGAGTAATAATCTAAAACTATACAAAAATGATGATAAAATAAGAAAAATAATCTAAAATACCTATTTATAATATTTAAAATTCAAATCCTAAACGACTTAGGAGAACTGGTTGACACACTCTACGATAGCACTTTACGGCCCGTAATGAAGTTCATGACCCGTAATCAGGGTCTTGTATTCAGCTTCTAGAATTGTGGACTTCTCTTCTGTTCCACCCCTTTTATGACTCATAAAATAATTTATGACCCGTAAAGGGGGTTTCGCCTGATGAATTTCCTGCAAATCTAAGTCTCTAATCCTCAGGGCACGAATCCTATTCTACGACTCATAAAATTCTGTACAACTGGTCTACATGTTCGTAAAAATCAACATCATCAAATAGCCCCTCACTGGAAATCCTCACGAAACCATTCTACGACTCAATAGAATGGACTAAGACTTGTAGATGATCTCTTCTAACAGCAAAAACCAGCTATTTCTGCAATTTTCCCCAAAATCATGGCCAACCTATAATCTTTCAAATCTAAACATAAACAAAACCATAAAACCAACATATATTGCATTAAGAACACACAATATCCTAAGTTCTAAACATCAAAAGTGTTGTACTTTGGAAGCCCATCACACCATCCGTCGATTTTTATTTCGTCCCAAGAATCAGGCCCCGATGACCACAACAGAGAATGATTGTTGATTGGGGAAGACTATGAACTGGGATATTATTAGATATGTAGCCCAAAAGGCCATTCTAATGAGACAGATTGCAGACCACATAGCTGAGCAGGGCTAGAAAACTGAATGGATTTTTACTTTAGCGGCGATCGTGAAGGCGTCACTCAACTTCACTGGCAAGTTTTGGTGGGTTACAGTGCATTCACAGATTCGGATGACTCAGGATGATAATACTTTGATTTTGAGTTGCGCAGTTTTTGTTGACAGCATCATTGTTGGCTATGATATTAATTGGGCTCAATTGACACCAGGGAAGATACATAAGGTATACTTGAAGATGTCCACCTCCACTCCTTTCTCGTGTTTGATTTATCCCAATGTGTAGAGGTAGGGGTGGAGATTCTACTCAATGTGGACACCAGGATTGAGGTTCAGAGGACACTGGATGCTAGCCTGATAAAGGCTATTGAGAATCTTGTGGGCTTTCAGCGAGCACCACATCCTTCCATCTTACTACATAATATGTTGGTCGAGGCACTATATCTAAACCTCCTTCATCTACTATTGTTGCCACACCTGAGACTGAGGGCCCCCCACGAACAAATGATGAGAAGGAGATTGGGCCCACTACTACAGCTTCTACTCTTGCGCCAGAGGTCATAACCACACAGCCTTCCTCCGTTGTTATGGCATACATGTCTACAAAGTTGATTCAGACTTTGGCATAGTAACAGGTTCGTACTGAGTCCTAATTGGTTCAGTTGCTATAGCAGATCAGGCCTTGGGTTTGAGAGGCCATTCCAATAGCTGATAAATGAATACAGATACACATTGTAGCTAATCTTGAGGACAGACTTGCACCGTTACATGGCCATATAGTTGCTGTTGCCAAGTGAGTGGAGCAGAGTCTCAGTCCAACCTAGCCTACTGATATTATAGCTATGTAAAAGGAATTCTAATAGCCCAATATCGAGATGAGAGCAGCTGCATCAACACCGTTTGTGCTTCCTATAATCGATACTACTATCGAGGAATATTGATTATTTGTTACTAAGTCACCCTCTGGCACATCAAGGAAGAGGTCGCATCTTGAGGTTGTTAATAATAATATTGCTACATGTGAGACAGAGAGGTTAGGGAGGAAGAACATAGAAGCTGCCACACAAGCCTCGATCGACAATGAAATGGTAAGGTAGGCATGCGTTCAGGAGATGGCGAGGGGTAGTGGACCCTTCGTACATGCCACTGGTAAGGAGACAACCCAGCTGCCTATGGGTGGTGATAAGAAGATGGAGACTAGTGCTGAGGCACCCAGATGTGTCCATTTTTGACCCCTATACTATATTTTGGTTTAATCTTTTACGATGAGGTGTGGCTAGTTACAGGCCTCGATGAAGTTTGAGTAGAAAAGGCCTATAACTATCAAAAATTTAAACTCCTTAGGGTTTACTTCTCGGCATTCTTTCTCTAAGGACATTTATTTTCTATCAAACTAACATATTTCTGATGTGTAAGTAGTATTAGTAGCATATTATACTAAAACATGTAGCATATGTTTATTTTTATAAAAAATTATACCCATCAATTTTTTATGATTAATGTGTTGTAGTTATTATGATAACTATGTGAAATCAATGATTGACGGTGTTTGTTCTGATAAGTGAGGTTTCATTGTGATGAGTAGCATGATCAGGGAGACTGTGTTAATAATGTAACAAGTGTCAAGTATGTGTGATCTTTATTGCATAATTCTTATACTGTGATTTAATTCAGAACTTGCCCTGTTACTCTGACTAGGACTGTAGGTTAGTTTGTTAGGAAAGGATTTTAGGCCATTATTCATATAAGTCCACTTAGCCTATAATAACCAACCAAATGCTTGATGTATCCCTTGGTCCTAATGTTTGAGCTTTACATTTACCCTTTTCTTTGTAGACACCTAAGTAACCAAGCCTTCTTGAATGTGTACTCCTGAAAATAGCCCTAGTCCTTCCTTGAATATTGTGCACCTCATCTCAGGCCAAAAGCCTTTTCATGACCCAAACCTAGGGCCTAGATATGACATGGCGAATCCAGAACCCGAAGGGATCCTAAATAAGCCTCTTAGTATATCATATACACATCCTTCGTTGCGGAAGAAACATAAGCAAGATTCAATGCAGCAATAACACAAAGGAAAGTTGGCCTAAGGAAAGTCTTTCATAATAACATTGACATTAAAGGATTCAAGCTCAAAACATAGATAATCACATTGTCAAACAACATCTTTACTAGTGATTGGAGCGGGGGCCAAGACACATCCCAGGCTCACCTTCAAATAATAAGTATCCAAAATCTTATGCAAGTAATAGTAAAGAAAAGGCATGAAAGTAAACCAGAAATTGTCCCAAGAGTTAAAGACTCACCAAAGACTTTCTTCAAACAAATCAACTAGCCAATATGAAGTAAGATGATCAATAGGAGCTCTGGTCCCTATATGGTAATACAATGTTGGCATAGAGTATGCATTAGTACTTGTAATATACTAAGTATGTGGGGTGTAATGAAACAAAGACATAAGCCATAATAATAAAGATGTATAATCATAACTCAATATGACATGCATAATAAAATGCGTGTAATAAAACATGCATGTAAACATTCAATTTATATAGTATAACATATATATGTGGGAGGAGACCTTAACTGATATGTAAGATCAAGCGAGCTACTACTTGGAATCCCGATGCATGACACCCCACTGGAGAAGGTGTGGTCTATTTGCCAAGGTAAACCATGCTTGACATAATACTATAGTGGTAACTTGACCTAGATGGATCCACTAGTAAGCCCTTTTAGGGAAATAACACAATCTATGGTGGCACATAGTTTAGAGACTAAGACTTTATATAAGGACCCCTTGAGTCGTGCCCCCACCTTAAGCCTCAATTGGTGCCAAGTCTAATCCCACAGAATACTTGAAATAATCATAGATTTATTTAGAACATGAATAACTTGTAAAGACATGATAACATGGAATGAGTAGCTCATTCACATATTTGACCCCTTACATGGGCATATGCCTTATACTAGAGGGTAGAAAACAATACATGGACTTGAACCCTTCTAGTAGGTATTGCATTTCATGTGAGGCTAGAGATAGTAAAATGCTTGACTCCTAATAGTGAGCTTAGTTTGAAAATGAGGGTAAAGTAATAATCATGCTTGACCCTTCAAATAGGCATAATTTGCTTACAAGATGGTGGAGTTATTAAACAAGGATCAACTTGTCACTTGTAAATCATGGAAACCTTTCATGAGTTTAATACATGCTTAGGAGGGCATAATTATCACGAAAATACCTGAGTTGAAAATCATGCCATAATTCATCATCAACTTAAGAATCTTTGTCATGTATTTTAGTCAAAAATTGTGAGTACATGAACACATGCTCAAAATCATGCAAATTGATAGTATAAGACATGAAAGAGTGAAATTAAATCATTTTAAAGTCATACAGTTCAACCCCTCAACATAGTAATGAAACCTCTATTTTTGATTGTCATGAAATCTATTGAAAGTTCACAATGTTGCATAGTTTCCATAGTTCACATCATGCATAGCTTCAATAGTTTCAAATCAACTCATGGAATAAGCTTTCAATAGTAATTCATACATAATAACTTAATATTTGATAAAATCAATCATGACACATGTTCATAATGCATGACAGAAGATACCATGAAGAATATAACTTGAGATCATGAAATTTTTCATAAAAGAGAAGATTGGGCTCCATGGGTGAAAGCGCCCATGGATGAAGACCCAAATACCTAAACTTGGAGTTTGTTGGAGCAAAAGTTGTGAAACACTTGAGACCTGACTTGGGTCCTTGAAATCCAAAGTGTGCTCTTGGGATTACTGATGTTGTATGGTGAAATTTGTGATGAATTAGAAGGGTTATGAGAGGGTTTTCTCGAGAGTTTGAAGTTGAAAAATGGATAAGTATATAGATTTTTATGTTTAAATAGGCATTGGTTATTACCCAAATGCCCTTGAACATAGCTGGAAAAATTAGGCAAAAATTGCACTGTTCTGCGCCCCAGGTGAGACGTGGACTAGGCACGAAGGCCCTATTAAACTAAGGCACGCCCCAGGCGGATCGCAGCTTGGGCGTACAAGGACACTGGAAATCGTCCCAGTAGTGAAAATTATTTTTCACTGTGTGTCTTGTAAAATTTGGGTGCTACCCTATTCCCATTCAATTTTGCCCCTTGAACAAGAATATCAAGTCATATTTTTGAAATCATGCACGGATTTTGAGATATTCAAGATATACACTTATAGGGCATTTCAAATCACATGAGGGGTGCTACAATCCTAAGGGAGATTTTAAAGAGGTTGCAAGAAAAACAAATAGATGGCTAAATTGTGAGCTAAAAAGAGAAAGAATGTGAAAAATAAAAGGCAATGAGCGGATAAAACTTGAATAATGCATCCAGAAAGGTTTGAAATAGGAGAAGGGAAGAATAAGTTGAAAATATCACTATTGGTACGGAAAAAGTGTAAAATGATGCAGTGCCAAGGAGGGACATTAGCCACTATATTTCAAAAACATCATAGCAACTTTTGTAATTTTATCCAAAATCATAGCCAACTTGTAATGTTGCAAACATAAATACAAAAACACAAAAAACCAAATAACATCACATTGAGAACACACAAAATTCTAAGTTTTAAACATTAAAAATGTTATTTTCGGCAGCACATCAACACCATTAACTTAATATTGTTGCTTGTCCCCATGCAACAAACTCAATCTAACTAGACAATTGAGTAACACACAGACCTCAACCCGATGGAACACATCACATAAATCTCATACTATGATACCCACACCAACTTTTCAAAGAGGATAGATAGTTATCTAGAAAACTAATGCAAATTGGTGCATGTGACAACACAACTATGAAAAGTAAGGTATTATCAACAATCCACAATCGCTGAACAAGTCTAGTATTCACAATGCGTTGCAAGTGCACTCAGAGAAAGATGTTTTATATTTGACACTCAATGATGTTTTCATGTTTCACCTTGGGATTATGTAAAATCAAACATCTCACAAAAGATATTCATGCATAATGTCTAATACCATAGACTTGCCCCTATACTCATGACTTAGATATTCAACCAACTTGACTAGGATCACCTTAGGACTTTCTAGGCTTGAAACTTAGTCTCAAGGGGCTTTGGTATGATATTATGGGAAAATAGTGACTAAAGGCCCTCATTGACACTAAATTTTTCTACACTTTCCAACCAAATCTGTTATTTTCTCCTTATTTCTCCATTTTTTCTATTTCAAGCTTTTGTAGGTGCTTTCTTTTCATTTTTCATCTTTTTGCTTTGTACCTACACTTCATTTTGCTTTTTAAGCTTACAACTAAGACATCACTTATTCTCTTGCACCCAGTACATGATTTTCCCTTTTTATCTGTATCATTAACTCACCGCCTTATTTCTTTTGTTTCACCCGTACACCAGCCACCCTTAACTTAGACTTTCAGGATGTGTTTAGGTACATAATATTTGTCCTCTGAACCAGGGTCACTTCTGGTAGTCACCCTCAACTTAGAATTTTTGCGTAAGTCAAGGTGCACAATGTTCAAGGAAGGACCAGGGATAATTTTAGGAATTCAAAACTAACAAGGCTAGGTTAATTATGTATTTTCAAAGAATAGGTACAGTTAGGCTCAAACATTAGGAAGAATAGATTGTATATGTTTTGGTTGGTGATTTTAGGCTATGTGGACTATTTAAGAATAATGGGCTAAGATCTTTTCCTAATCTAATTAGTCTACAATCTCATTTAGAGTAACAGAGCAAGTTTTGAATTAGCACAAAATACATGAATCTAGCAAATTATGCTCACACTCATATGGAACTACATAAATTATCAACAACAGATTCTCAGATCATACTTTTTATCTCAATAGACCCTCACTTATTGGAACATACATTGTCACACACTTAACACATGCATGGTTGCTATCTAACTACTAATCAAAATTCTTGGTGAATATCATTTTTCAAACAACACACAAAAACATATCGTATGCCACAAGTGTTTGTACTATATGCTACAAATATTATATAAACATCCTAAACATGCCGGCTCAAGAGAAATTTAATATCCACGGAGAAAACAAACACAAGTATGGAAACCTCGAGATGAAAAATTGGGGTAGTTATAGACCCAAGTTACTCTGACTTCACTAAGGTAAAAAATTGGGATAGTTATGTACCCAAGCTACTCAGAGTTCACTAAGGCCCATAACTACCCACACCCCCATCGAAAAGGATGTGCATTGTCGCTAATGAACAAGATCAAAATAAAATAACACATAACGGAACAAAAAGCATACCTAGGTGCCTAAGCGACAGTCTTCACCTTAGGTTACCTCCCAAGAAATGCCTGATTTATTATCGCGGCATGACATAGATGGCTTGAGTACTCGACTTCCTCAAGCTCTTGTTCTCCCTCATTTTCTTTTAGGTCCAGAGTTATAGTGTTAGTCGCCATGCCTCTTTGAATTTGGTCCAGTTAGGTTGATACATGTCTATACTGTCGATTAAGCTCTTTGATTGCATCAGAATGTTGTTTGACTTTGTAGTTTGTATTGCCAATGTCAAACTTAATTTCTCGCAAAGTCTCATCTTATGCGTCATCACTCTTTAGCAACTGGTCAAGCATCTCGTCGATTCTGAGATTCCTATTCGACGCATCGCGATTGTGGGGGGGGGGGGCACGTAGTAACTCCTCATATTGCCATCCCTAAAGCCCCTATACTTGGTGTGGTGGCTTTCCTGAACTTCCTCTGGCTTGGTTAGCTCTTATGTTTGCTTCATTAGCATCTCCAAATTTGTTCAGTTTTGACCAAGCATCCTAAGGATCTTTGCATTTATTTTTCCTTGGTTAGAGCTCATATTAGTTGTGCCTACACGGCTTTTGGGATTCCTATTCATGGGCTCCTACACATGGCTCACATTCGCCACCATATCAAGTTGCTCAATAATTTATGCGAATGGTTGGTCTATGAACAAACCTCCCAAGAGGATATCATCACATCCTTGAATATTTGCATTTAGATCTCAATACAAACTTTCTACTAGGAAATTCCACAAAATTTTATGGTTCGGTGCACTGTTCAAGCATATATTTAATTGATCCCATGTGGCACTGTTTGAACCACTAGGAAGTTGCGATAAGTTGTTGATTTGTTCCACCAAATTGAGCTTCTTTAGTTTAAGGAAGTAGCTTGCTACAAAGGCTCTTTAAAATTGTACCCAACTGGTGATCGAACCCTATGGGAGCTCAGATAGCCAAATGCAGCATTGCCCATAAGAGACAATGGGAAGACACGAAATCCCACAGTGTCCATATTCAAAGTTTATGTTCGTATCATACTCCTATAGATGAATGCGACATTGTGTAGGTGGCTTTAATGATCTTTCGATGGTAAGCCCATAAATAGCCCACAATTTTGCAACATCTAAAGTAAGCCACTCGAGATTGTGAACTTTGTGTCAGTCAATAATGGTGGCAACACAATAGCTCAAGTCACCTCCATAGCCTTAGGATTCAGCCTGTACTAATTCTACTGGTAAGCATTGGCATTGGAATCCTGAGCCAGTAGAGCAATGTCCTCCAAAGGAGGTGGGCTCTCATTCTCAGCATACTCATGATTCCCCAACTTGGTATCATCGGATAACCTCATTCTTTCCAACTGTATAGCATGCAGGGCGGTAATTTATATTCACCAAGCCCTTTGGTCAAATGTGAGAGGTTAATTTCTCTATGTGAAATTTCCCATCTCCATAGTGTGTATTACTAACCATCACCTATTAGTCCCCAACACAACCTCCCTTTGGCCCAGTTTGGTTGATTAGACGAGAACATATCAACTGAATCATATTAATTAATCTCTTTTTCTATTTGTTACTGCGTTGGTCCTGTTAGTAACACTGGGTTGGTTCTAATGTTTTCCACCACAAGAATACTTACAAAGAAAAGAGGATTAATTAATACATGGATATACACCTTCAAAGAATTGTCAATTATCCTATTTTACCTTGTTAGTTCTTCATGGTTCCCAAAATCCAAGTTGTGGATTTAGCTACTCATTTTATCTGTAGATGCAACAATTATGAATTAAGAAGACATAATTTAACACTTAGACAATGGAACTAAGAATAAGCAATCCAACTTTAATGAAAATCACAATCTTAAACATTGAACTAAACCACAAGTGTTCTCAAAGACTATCTAATATGATCTTACAATTTTCTCTCTTTAAATATTGAGTTCTTTGAGTACTAAGCTAAGCTTATGAAAATAACCTAAAAATGTATTTACATAAATTAAAATTCAAGTCCTAAATAAAATAGGAGAACTAGTCGGCACGCTATATGAGAGGTACTTTACGACACTTATTGATTTCTAAGGCTCGTAATTGGGGTCTGGTACTCAGCTGCTGGAATTTTTGACTTCAACTCTATGACATCCCTCTAGAGCTCGTAAAGTGGTTTATGATGTGTAAAGGGGGTTTCGTCTGATGAAGTTCCTGCAAATCCAAGTCTCTGATCCACAGGGCACAAATACTCTTCTACGACTCGTAAACTCCTCTAGGACTCGTCTGCTTGTTCGTAGAATAAATTTTAGAAAACAACTCCTCACTAGAAATCTTCAGGAAACATCCCTATAGCCCGTTGAATGATCTATGACCTGTAGAGGGTCTCGTATAACATCAAAAAACAGCAACTTCTGTGATTCTTCCTAAAATCATGGCCAATCTATAATCCTGCAAATATAAACACAAAAACACATAAAACCAACTAACATTGCATTGAGAACACACAAAATTTCAAGTTTTAAGTACAAAAAGTGTTGTATTTTGGAAGCACATCAGACCCGTAGTCAAAACTATGGCCTGTAAATGGTGTCACCTATTGGAATTTCAGAAATTTTCAAGTTATTGATTTTACTCACGAGCGGCAACAATGGCTCTTGGATCAATCCACTGGCCATAGATGACCCTCGTGCTATAGAAATACAGTAACTTGGGTTTTCCCAAATCCACCAAACAGGTTCCATTACAAACTCATCAACAAGGTAAACCAATGATCACTAGCAGTGAAGCAACAATTTTAAGCACTCAAACAATGTCACCAAGTTAGACAACATCCCACATGTGTGAATTCTAAACCACCCCATCTAATATAAATTTGATCATTCACATAAAATTCTGACCATCATTTGACAATCAAAATTTGTGCTATCATTCACACATATACCGTCGCATGCCATTTTTCGAACAAATAGTTCAATTTACTTTCAATGGCATGCGACTGCGTGATTTCAAGAACCTATATGCAAGCACATCATGGAAAATTTCAATGAGCACTTTAAACACAATTTCCACCATATACAAGGTTTAATTTGAAGGAGACTTCTCAATTAGTTTCAAGCAAGTATTATTTCTCATGAATGGGCCCACAAAAATTTTTATGCACTTAAACCTCAAAATACCATACCAAAAAATAATCCAACCTAATGGTACAAATACCAATGATACATAAAAATTGAAGTTAAGAACATACCAAATTTTGATCAAGAGTGGAGAAAGTGAAGGAGGCAACCGAGATAGGTGAAACCCTAGGTGGTCGGAGCTGGCCAGAAAGTTGTCGAAAAGTGTGGGGGTTGGCCGGATGATGCTCAGAGACATGGGTAGAAGTATGTCTTAGGGTAATTTGGTAAATTTAGGTCAATAATGAGGGCTAAATTATTTTAACCCTCTGTTATAACATTGATTAGGTCGGGTCAAAAATTAGGTTCAAGCCCTACGAAACCTCAACTATGGGCCTTAGAAGATTCCACAATCCATTGAACATGGTTTTTTAGTGTATCGAAACTCTAATTTTGGAGATTGGCCTCACGGATCCATCTGGAAGTCGTACATGGACATACGGCTCATTGATTGGGTCGTACAAGCCCCAATAGTTAAACAGTTTTAGGAATCTTACCTGGGGTCCATAAGCCCCATTCACGACATGTTGTATTATATATAGGGCATAAAGTTGGCTCGTGCTGGAGTGCAAAAATATTTGCTTATTGAAAGTGTTCTGCGAGTCAAAGTATGAGTCCTGGTGCAAACCATGGGTCGTAGAACTGGTTGTAGAACCACATTTTGTTTCTTTTCAGCCCTGATTGGCTGACTTAGTCTTGTTCCTGCATATCTTTCGCAGAACAAATATATTCACCCTATACGGCCCAGTCCTCAAAGTTCAAAAATTACAACCTAAATGACAATAAAACAATAACACTACTATTACATTGGATATCTTAGGTTACCTCCCAAGTAGCATCTGATTATTATCGCGGCATGACTTGGATAACTTGGTTACTTAGACTTCGCCAAGGGCCCAAATATCCATCTTCAAATCATCGGGCCTCTTCAAAGACTGACATATATTGAAAATGACTTCTTCATCATTCAATAGGAACTTGAGTTGTCCTGATTCTATATCCCAGTGCTCGCCTAGTGGCTAGGAAGGGTCTTCCCAAGATGATTTGGACTTTGAAGTGGACTTCTCAATCTAGGATCACAAAGTCCACGGGGAATATGAATTTTCCACTTTGACAAGAACTCAATATAATATCCCCACTCACTTTCTTCATCGTCCTATCAACCATCAACAATCGCACATTTGTTAGAGTAGGGATTTGAATCCTAAGTTCTTAATGACTACAAGAGGCATTAAATTGATGTTAGTGCCTAAATCACATAATGTCTTTGCAAATTCAACATATCTAATGGTGCAGGGTATGGTGAATGTCACGACTCGAACCTAGGGTATAGGAGTGAAATGATGAATGGAAACCCGAGAGTCCCCAAACAAGCCTCATACAATCCATTCACATATCATCGATTCAAAAACACGTAGAAAATAGTAAACAAATAGTTCTAAGGTATGGAAAAGGACTCATACTTTGGGGATGTCATAGGGATAGGAATTAATATGGATTCACATAACACATGGAACATAATGAATAAAAGGCGGGTAAACATGACTCACACTATGGTGGAAATAAAGGATTTGGGATCTTCCACATTCCACACTTTAACATAATCACATATCATAATACTCATTTTCAATCCTTCATAACCGTATGAAATACAGTACCATATTCATAAGCTCCGAGCACAACACATAGCATATATCTGAACAAGAGTTTACATGATGTCCAACAGCACCTCTAATCATAAGATAGACGGGGCCAAGATATATCTCGGGCCAAAACATCAAAGGTGGAGAAATGGTGGTTTTTCCTTAGAAAATAGAACTCACCACAACAAGTACCTTAAAATCTGGTCTAGCTGTCGAACAGTGGATGGAGATAGTTTTTGTTCCAACATGGTTAAATCATTTAGGCAAAAAGTACGCATTAGTACATTTGAATGTACTAAGTATGCGGGCAGGCAATGCACATGAAATTATAAAACCGCACTCAATGTTAGATGACAAGGGCACATGTATAGAAAGAATCTTATAATAAGAGAATAGTATATCAATATTCCATGAGATGCATGATGCATGCATGTGAAAATAATTCATATATAACGGTGATGGGATCGTAACTGACATTAGACCATGTGAGCTATATCTTGGAACTCCATCATCTTCCCCACAATGGATAAAGAGGTGACCTACTTGCCAAATGTACATCCATTAACATTCATCATCATTATTCCCAAAAGGGGCATAAAAATAATCCTATGTTAGGCACATAGTTCAAGAGAAAGGAGTACGGATCCTTGGGGAGAGCCCACTATTCCTCCAATCCAATCGGTTCTAGGTCATCATCCCACAAAATTACATTACATATAAGTGCTAAAAAAGAGGCATAGTTTTTCAACTCATTTACATGCGTACTTAGGCTTAAAGGCCAAATCGCATTTCATAATCATGCATTCCTAGGCTTAAAACCTGAACATACTTCATAATCATGCATACTTGGGCTAAATAGCCAATTCATGCTTGATGTCATACTTTCATGCATAGTAATAGCTCGTTTAAGCACTTAGATATGAGAAAGGAGTATAGACCCTTGGGGATAGTCCACCCTGCCCCCAATCTCAATTCTATGCTCATTCATACATAAACATTTGTTGTAAAACATCCATCATTTGCTCAAAAATCCATCAATAATAGACATTTATGTGATCACATTCTTGTCATACCCATACTTTAATTTAAAACATATTATGAGAAACAAGTATGGACTCTTGGGGATAGCCTACCTGCCTATTATATGCTCATTTATACATAAACATATGGTGTAAAACACCCATCATTTGCTCAAAGAACTATTATAGACATTTATGTGATCACATTCTTGTCATACTCATACTTTAATTTAAAACATAATCATCATCATAACTGTGACTAAGCCCACATCATAAACTTCATCAAAGCCATAGTTATGTATGTGTGTGCCGTGAATGAGATGAGAATAGCATGGGCTTTGGAGATTCAATTTCAAATCAACAATGTAGTATGAAATTAAAGAAAATTAATAGTAAAGTTAATATTTAAATCACAAAAATAGATTACCCATGCTCAAATCAAATATTAAAGGGGACATGCACATTCATATCTTCATAACTTCAATGTGATTCATCATGTTAAGGCTCAAATCACTTTAAAATCAGTAATAAAACATAGCCTATACATCAGTTAAATTAAATAAATAATAATTTTAAAGACCCATATCTAAATTAAGCTTAATTTTATGAAAATCAATTGAAAAGAGTTTGGGTCTTCATGGCTGAAAGAGACCATGAATTTAAACCCACATACCTAAGTTCACCAAGAAGAAACATGAATAAAGAAGAAACATGACGAATTTGATGAAGATTGGAGTCTTTCCTAGAATACCAAGTTAATTCTCCACTAGAGTCTTTGAGAGAAGTTCTTAAGAGTTAATTGAAATAATTATAAGTGTAAGAATGAATTTTGAATGAGGGAAATAGAGTTTACATCATTTGAATGTCTTTAGATAGCATAGAAAGTCTCAAAAGACTCTTACGAGAAGCCAAAATTACAAAAATACCATTAATGAATCATGCAGAGAATATGTTGTCAGGGTTCTGTATGGAGTGGTATACGACCCGTACCAAGGTATATGTTCCGACTTGCCTTCCGTGATCCGACACTTGGAAAAATTTCCACTGACGAAGGTCTGAGATGGTAATTCCATACTTAGAAGAAAGTTGAACGTCAACACCCATAAGGTCTGCTTCACAGCCTATGAGAGGTTACACGGACCGTGTGGCCTCCCATGAAGCTTCATTAAGAAAATTCATCGTTGACAAAGTTTCGAGACAGTGATCCAAAATAGTTAAAAAAAAATTCACTCTAACACCCATACGGAAGGCCTCGCGGACTGTGTAAGTTATATGCTCTGCGAGAGGTCCATGTGTGAAGTTTCATGGCTAAAATGTGGATTTTCAAGATAAAGGCCCTCTACACAGCACAACACATAGACCATTAAGCCTAACATAGACTATGTAGGGTCCATGTGTTGTATGCATTGGTCATAAACTCCAAATGAAATCCAACATTCTATGCACAAGGCCAACGACCACCTGAAGGAACCTCTAAACTATCTGTATACCTTCACGCAACCCATGGAGGCTTCCCTGAAATGTCTCCTTGGTCAAAAATACTTCCCGGAATCAAATTTCCATGCTTCATTATGGTCATACAAAGTCCGAGTCCTTACATCATCTACCCCTTGGAAACATTCATCCTCCAATCTTCTAGAACAAGGCTTTTAAGGTTTGATTTAGACCATGAAACATCAACACATAAGATGCAATGCATATTTCATCATTCGAAAATCATAAAGTCATTAAAACTCATATCAAAACAAATTCATATCATTTAAAACATCCTAAAAATATTTATCATGCACATGTATCCATGTCATGCCGTGAAACGCAAAAGTGAAAGAATTAGAACCACATGGAATAGAAAAAAAAAACCTAATACCTTAAGCTTGAGTAGATTGGAAAAGATGGGGATATCATTTCATCTTGTCCAACTCCACCTCCCATGTAGCACTCTCCACATGTTGATTTCTCCAAAGCACCTTAGCGAAAGCCACATCCTTATTGTGAAGTACTTGCCTGTCCAAAATCTCAACCGGAACTTCCTCATAAGATAAATTCTCCTCATCCTGAACACTTTCCAAAGGCACAACCCTAGAATCAGCAACCAATTTCCTCAGCATAGACACATGGAAAACTTGGTGAATAAAGCTCAAATCTGGAGGCAAATCCAATCTATAAGCCACATTCCCAATTTGCTCAATAATCTCATAAGGACCTACATACTGGGGACTTAGCTTACCCTTCTTACCAAAATGCATCACATCCTTCATTGGTGAGATCCTCATATACATCCAATCACCAACATAAAACTCAAGATCTCTCTTCCTAACATCCGAATAAGACTTTTCGCGACTTTGAGCCCTCGTCAACCTATCCCTAATCAACTTCACCTTTTCCATAGCCTCCAATAACAAATTTGAGCCAATCAAAGCCAATCTCCCAACTCAAACCACCCTATCTGATAACTGTATCTCCTACCATACAAAGCCACAAATAGTGTCATACCAATGCTAGCATGAAATCTATTATTATAAGAAAGCTCAATGAATAGTAAATGATAATCCCAATTACTCTTGAATTCAAACACACAGGCCCTCAACATGTCCTCCAAAGTTTGAATCATCCTCTCAGCTTGTCCATTAGTTTGAGGATGAAAAGCAGTACTCAACTTCACCTTAGTAGCAAGTCATCTTTGAAACGATCTCCAAAAGTGAGAAGTAAATTGGGTGCCACGATCAGATATGATAGACCTAGGCACACCATGCAACCTCACCAACTCTTAGATGTATAACCTTGCAAATCCTTGCCACCAAAGGTTGTCTTGACTAGTCTGAAATGGGTCGATTTAGTCATCCGATCAACAATAACCCATATGGTGTAAAATTGCCTTTGGGTCTGAGGCAAACCAACCACAAAATCCATATTCATATCTTCCTACTTCCAAGCAGGAATATCAATATCTTGAGTCCAACCATCGGGCCTTTGGTGCACTACCTTTACTTGTTGACAATTATGACATTCAGATACAAACTTGGATATATCTTTTTTCATACCATGCCACCAATAAACTTCCCTCAAATCTTGATACATCAAAGTAGATCCTGAGTGAATAGAATAATGAGATTTATTGGCTTAACTCATGATCACCCTTCTAAGATCATCAACATCTTGAACACACAACTGATCTTGATACCGAAGCACACCATCTCCACCTTGAGAGAAAACCTCAATCTTCTTTTTGGCAACAAATTTTTTCAACTCAACCAATCACAGGTCTAGATCTTGCTTAGCCTTGACAACAACCACCCCAGAAGATTCAGCAGCATTCTGAACATGAATACCACCATCATTAGAATTGGACAACCTAACACCCAACCTAGCCAAATGGTGAACATCCTTTGCCAACTCCTTCGTTTCTTCCTGAACATGATTCACACTTTCCATCGATAGCCTACAAAGCATCGTCTACCACATTTACCTTACCAAGATGATATTTCATACTCATGTCATAATCCTTAAGGAGTTTCAACCATCTCCTTTGCCTCAAGTTAAGATCCAATTGAGTGAATGCATGTTGCAAACTCCTATGATCGGTGAAAAATCAGCATGAACTCCATACAAATAATGTCTCCAAATATTCAAAGAAAATGCCACTGCGACTAGCTCAAGATCATGAGTCAGGTAATTATGCTCATGTGCCTTCAATTGCCTCGATGCATAAGCTATTACCTTGCCATGTTGTATAAGCACACAAACCAACCCAATCTAAGAGGCATCACATTACACCACAAATCCATCAAAGCTATCGGGTAGAGTCAGAACAAAAGCCGAGGTAAGCCCTTCTTTCAATGTCTAAAAACTCTTTTCACATTCAATCGACCATACAAACTTGGTCTTCTTTTGGGTCAACTTTGTCAATGGAGATGCAATAGATGTGAAACCTTCCACAAACCTTTTGTAATAACCAGCCAACCTAAGAAAATATCAAAATATCTGAAGGATTTAATGGTCTAGGCTAATTCTTCACCGCCTCAGTCTTTAGATCAACCTTAATATCATCACTGATATCATAGGACCAAGAAAAGCTACTTCACCAACCAAAACTCACATTTGCTAAACATGGTATATAATTGCTTCTCCCTTAAAGTCTGAAAAATCAACCTCAAATGAACTATATGCTCCCACTCACTTCGGGAATAAATTAGGATACCATAGATAGAGACAACCACAAAAATATCAAGGAATGGCTTGAATACCCGATTCATAAGATCCATAAACACAGTCAGAGTGTTAGTCAAACCAAACAACATCACCACAAATTCAAAATGCCAACACCTAGTTCGAAAAGAGATCTTAGGAATGATAACCGAAATGAAGGTAAATCATTGGGAATTCAATGGCCCTTTGAAGTTGATAAGGCAATTCGTCGATCCTTGGCAATAGATACTTATTCTTTATGGTTACCTTATTCAATTTCCTATAATCAATGCACATCCAAGGAGATCCATCTTTCTTTCTTTCAAATAACACCAGAGCAACCCATGGAGGTATACTTGGTCTAACTAAGCCTTTCTCTGACAAATCCTTCAACTGATCTTTCAACTCTTTCAACTCAGATGATCTCATATGATAAGGAGGAATAGAGATAGGTTGAGTATCCGGGAGAAGATCTATGCCAAAGTCAACCTCTCTTTCGAGAGGAATGCCAGGAAAATCTATGGGAAATATATCCACAAACTTATTCAACTTCGAAACGGATACAAGAGTAGGTAACTCAGATTCCATATCCTTAACTCTCACAATATTATAAATACATCCCTTGAAAATTATCTTTCGGACCTTAATTTTGCAAATAAATTAACCTTTGATAGCGGAGTCACTACTCTTTATTCAAGAACGGGCTCATCTGGAAATTAGAACTTGAATTTTTAGGTTTTTCAATTTATAGAGGCATATGAAGTATGCAACCAATCCATCCGAAGAATAACATCAAAATCAAACATCTCAAGTTCCATAAAAACACATGGATTACTTTATGCAAAATAGAGACAAGACAACCCCAATAGACCCTAAACAATAGATTCACCCACTAGAATATAGACTGAAAAAGGCTCCATCAAGATTTTAGGAGTCAAACAAAACTTAATAGCCAGCAAAAGAGGCACAAAAGACAAATTGGCGTTTGGATCAAGCAATGCATCAATATCAAAATCAAAGACTTTCAACATACTGGTCATAACATTCAGAGCTTCCTCCACTTCATATCGAGCATGCAAAGCATAGAACCTGTTATTTCTAGGAGCACCACCTTTTGGAGCTCTTGGTTGAACTTGATTACCTTGAACTATTTGACATTGGTTCCTTTTAGTCAATCAGCAAGCTTGTGACCCATCTCTCCACAACAAAAGCAAGCACATGAACCCCATAATCACTTCCGAAGGTAAGCTTTTCCAAACTTGTCACATCTAGGAGGCAATGGTCCACCATCAGTCTGTGCCTTCGGAGGAGGCACTCTAGCATTATGAAACCTTGCATTAGAACCTTGGACTTATTTGGAAGCGACCATAACCACGACTACTCTTGGAGTTGAAGAACCCACTATCATAACAACCCTCTTAGGTTCGTTCACCCTCTTCACTTTGAGGATTTCTCCCTCGATCTGTTCAGCATATGTTATTAGTCTGGAGATGTCCATATCAAAAATAAGCATGGCCGTATGATATGCCTACACAACCAAATCATAGACACTAGAAATAAACTTGTGCATTTTTGCACTGGGGTAAGCCACAAGCATAGGAGCATACTTAGAGAGCGTTGTGAACTTGAGGGAATAGTTCCTCACACTCATACCACCCTGTTTGAGTTTGATAAATTCTATCATGTTGGATTTTTTAAGTTCAAGTGGTAAGAAATGATCCAGCAATGTAAACTTGAACTCTACCTAATTAACAACATTACCACAGACCCTCTCCATCAACCATTTAGTGTACCACACTTGAGCCACATCTTTCAACTGATATGCAGCCAATTCAACCTTCTTCTCAGAAGTGATACCACACCTTAGTGAGCTCATGAATGAACTCTTGAGCATTCTTATCAGTCTTTGACCCATAGAACTTTAAAAGATTCATCCGAGTGAAATCTCTGACTTTAGAAGCCTGAGTGGAATCACAGCGAGGAAGATTAGCCCGCCTAGTCTGAGAAGTCAGCACATGTGCAAGAGTAGCAAAGGCCGAACTAAATTCACCATTAGAGATATGTTCTTCTATAGGCACTTGAGAAACTTGGTCCTCATTAGCCAGGGTCGATCTTGGTAGCGAAGCTCTTCGTGAAGGCATCTTTTGTAATGTAGCAAGGACACTATTAGGATAAAGAAACCATAATATATTGTCCAAAGCATGACATAAGAGATGAAGAAGTGAGATAATACCTACAAAGCCATCACAATCTCCCATTCATAGGCATAGTACCATTCATACCCATGAATAGCACTTTACTGGACAGGCACGTTGGACTCTGAGGATCACTTACGAACCTAGTGCTCTGATACTAAACTTGTTACGATCCAAGTTAAGGGTCTAGAAGCGACATGGTGAATGGGAACCCAATAGTTCCCAAACAATCCTCATAGCATTCATTCACACACCATCGGTTCGAAAGCGCGTATGAAAAAGTAAACACATTGTTCTAAGGGATGGGAAAGTCAGAGTCACATTATGGAGATATCATAGGGATAGGGATTAAAATGTATTCACATAACACATAGCATATAATCACTAAGGGGTGAATAAGTATGACTCACTTTATTGGGGAAATAAAGGACTTGGGATCTTCCATATTTCCACATCATAACATAATCACATATCATGATACTCCTATTCAATTTGTCATAAACATATCCAATAGAGTAACACATTCATAAGCTCTGAGTACAACACATAGCATATACCAGAGCAAGAGTCTACAAGATGTCCAGCAATGCCTCTAATCATAAGATTGGATGGGGACCAAGACATGTCCTGTTCCCCCTCAAAGTAAATAACATAAACAAAACAACATAGGTAGAGGAATGGAGGTTTGTTCTTGGAAGATAAGACTCACCACAAAAAGTGTCTCAAATCTAATCTAGCCATCAAATAGTTGATAAAGGTAATCTCCGATCCCTACATGGCTAGATCATGTAGGCAAAAAGTATGTGTTAGTATGTTTGAATGTACCAAGTATACGGGCATGAAATGCACATGAGCTCGTTAAACTTGCATTTAATGTTACATTACAAGGGCACATATATAGAAAGAATCTTAAAAAAAAGAATAGTATATCAATATGCCAAGAGATGCATGATGCATGAATGAAAAAATACTTCATATATAATGGAGATGGGACCGTAACTGAGATAAGACGAACTGAGCTATAACTTGGAACTCCATCATCTTCCCCAAAATAGATAAAGAGGTGACCTACTTGCCTAAGGTTGATAAATTAACATTCATCATCATCACTCCCTAAAGAGGCACAGACATTATCATATGTTAGGCACGTAGTTTAAGAGAAAGGAGTATGGACCCTTGGGGATAGCCCACCCTACCTCTAATCCAATCGGTGCTAGGTCATGATCACACAAGAATACATACACATATATGTCCTTGAAAAAGAGGTGTAGTCTTTGAAATCATTTACACGCATACTTAAGCTCAAAGGCTAAATCACATTTCATAATCATGCGTTCTTAGACTTATAAGCCATTACATACTTCCAAATTGTGCATACTAGGCTAAAAAGCCAAATCGTACTTCATGACATACTTTCATGCATAGGAATAGCTCTTTAAGAACATAGATATGAGAAAGTAGTGTGGACTCTAGGGGTCACCTGCCTCCAATCTCATTCTATTCTCCTTAATACACAAATATTATATGTAAAACACCCATTGTTTGCTCAAAGAGCCATAATGATAAACATTTATGTGATCAGATTCTTATCATACTCATACTTTACTTTAAAACATATTCATCATTATAATTCAGACTTAGCCCACACCATAAACTTTAAGAGAGCCATAGTCATATAAGCATATGTCATGAATAAAATGAGAATAGCATGCGCGTTAGAGATTCAACCTTAACTCAACAATACAATATGAAATTTAAGTAAATCTATAAGTTAAATTAAAATTACATCATGATACATATTGTCCATGCTCAAATAAAACTTTAAAGGGGACATGCACATTCATATGTTCATAGCTTCAATGTAGTTCATCATATTAGGGCTTAAATTAGTTTAAAATCAACAACAAAACATAGTCCATAAATTAATTGAATTAAATAATCAACAATCTTAAAACCTTATATTTAATGTAATCTTAATTGTCATGACTCAAGACTAGGGGATATACATGAAACGGCGCATGGGGAGCCTGAAGGGACCCCAACAATGCCTCTTAACATATTATTACACATCCTTGGTCGCAGAAGGAATAAAATACAACAAGAGATAGTAAATAGGGACAACGGGTCTAAGGGACAACTTCCATATTATAAGCATGAAGAGTCAATGGAGAGAGTCAAAGCTCATAGCATAGCACAAAACATGTCCAAAACCTCTAAAACACAAATACTTAGCAAGGGTCAAGACAAGCTACAGGGCTCACCCTCATAATCAACATATACATAAAAGAAGGTAGTCTTGAAACATAGTATGAGATCATAAACACCATCCCAGAAATGGAGGACTCACCAAAGAGCTTGACAGAAGTTTTACTAGCCATGTAGAGGGGGATGATCAAGTGGGGCTCCGCTTCCTATATGGTGACATCATATAGGAATAGAGTATGTGTTAGTGAGTACGAATGTGCTAAGTATGTAGGATGCAATGCAACAAGTGGTAAGCAACATAATCGAAATGCATAAGCATAGGCAAAGAGTAGCATAAAACAATATGGCATGTATGTGAGATGCTATGCAGTAAATCATGCTTATATAGAAAATAATACCTGTGCAAGAAGAGACCACTATCATATTGGTGGATTATCACACCCTACCACCCTTAGTAATTGAGGTACAAACCCCATCAATTGGTTGGTGGATCGTCGCATCCTACCACCCTTGGTGATTGAGGTGTCAACCCCGTCAATTGGTTGGTGGATTATCACACACTACCACCCTTGGTGACAATGGTACAACTCCCCCCCCCCCCCCCCCTGGTTGGTGGATCGTCACACTCTACCACCCTTGGTGATCGATTTATAAACCCCCCAACATGTTTATCAAGGTACAAACCCCTCGACATAGTTATCAAGGTACAAACCCCTCGACATGGTTACCCAGCGCGCAACACTCGAGTAGGGCATGGTCATATTCCATCACTATATAGGGGAAAACCATATATACCTTGATTTCATGATCATATAGTTATTCAACTCATAATACATGCATTAGGTCATCAATTACACAAGATATCTATAACCGGACATTTTATCAAATACTTGGCTGCTGTGTAATGCTAGTGTAAAACCATGCAATGTAGGGATGAAATCAATCAAGGAAATCCAATGTAAAACCAACAATAAATACTTTGTAATACCCTCAAGCAATATACATCAAAATCTTCCATCAAATCTCAGTATCAATATTAGATTCATAGCTCAAAACATAGTAAAAAAATCACAATTTCATAAACCCCAACGTTACATACAGTAAAATTCATAATAGATAAGACTCATGAGTAAATCAATTTTAAACCATGCAATTTTAGGCAAAAGAGATCTTGTGAATCTTTGGTGAAAGGAACCCATGAAAGAAACCCACATAACTTAGCTTTGTAGAATCCTTGAAGAAGATTGGATACGGAGACTTGAAGCTAGAATAAGAACCTTAAGATCCGGATGAGTTTTGAGACTTAAATTTAAGAGTGAAATAATTGGCTAAGTGTTTGAGTGAGTATAGTGGAATATTTTGAATGATACGAGGGTGAAATAAGGCTAAGTATAGGCATTTTCACGCATGAGAACACTTAGGCCGAAGACCTAAATGCTTAGTACCGAAATAAAAATCACTGGCAACAAAATATACAGGTCCGCATCTGGTCCATGATGCAGACCTGTCGTGGAAGCAAGATTTACACAGGTTTACGACGACTGCACGTCGCAGCACCGTCGCTGATCGATTCTGGAAATCAAATTTTTTGGAAAATAAAATTGTGATTCACTTGTTTTAAAATTAGGGTTAGAACCATTTCCCACTCAATTTGACCCCCTCAACAAGAATATGAAGTCAAATTTCTGATATCATGCATGATTTGAGATATATGAAAAAATTACGATTCTGGGCACATTTGAGGCATATTTCGGGCACTTTTGGGGTCATTTCGATGTCTCCCCCTTGGAAATATATATCCCCAAATGTCAAAGAAACATATATGAGAGACATAAATATGACGATTTTAGTCTACATAAAGATGCAGTAATGTGCTTAAACAACATGTTTAAAATCTCAACATAAGTGTAAAATCATCCTGAACTTGTAAATCTAAACATGAATGCATGCAAATATCATGGGCTGAACTTTGACATGAAATGACATAGATACCTTAGGCTTGAATAGAGTGGAAAAGATAAGAATATCACTTTTTCATGTCCGCTTCGGCCTTCCATGTAGCACTTTCAACTTGTTGATTCCTCCAAAGGACCTTATGGAAGCCATATCGTTGTTCCTCAACCTCTTCACTTGTCTATCAAGAATCTGAACTGGAACCTCTTCATGTGTTAAATTATCTTCAACAAAACTCACAACATCAAAGGGCACAATAACATTAGGGTATTCCACACATTTCCTCAACATGGATACATGAAAGACCGGATGAACCAAATCCATATCACTAGGAAATTCTATTTCATAAGCTACTTTGCCAATCCTCCTCATCACCTTAAAAGGACCCACATAACTAGGACTCAACTTTGCCTTCTTCCTAAAACGAACAACACTCTTCATGGGTGACACCTTCAAATAAACCCAATCACCAACTTTGAATTCAAGATCCCTTCTCCTAACATCGGCATAGGACTTTTGGTGACTTTGGGCCATCTTCAACCTTTCTCTAATCATCCTAACCTTCTCCAGGTCCTTCACAAACAGATCTGGTCCTAACAAAGCCACTCACCGACTACAAACCACCCAACCGGTGATCTACATCGTCTACCATAGAGAGCCTGAAAAGGAGCCATACTAATGCTAGAACGATAACTATTGTTGTAGGCAAACTCAATCTGTGGAAGATGATCATCCCAACTATCCTTAAGTTGCAATACACAATCCCTAAGTACCTCCTAAAGAATTTGGATAGTTCTTTCGGCTTGGAAATCCATTTGAGGGTGAAAGCTCATACTAAGCTTTACCTTGGTTCCAAGACCTCTTTGGAAGGACCTCCAAAATTGTGAAGTGAATTATGCACCACGATCCAATATGATGGAAAAAGGAACCCTATGTAACCTCACCAATCATGAATGTACAACCTCAACATATGTAGTCTTAATTGTTAGAAAGTTAACCAATTTCGTCATCCTATCAACCACAAGCCATATGGAATCAAAACCTCTTGGGCAACCCAACCACAAAATCCATATTAATCTTTTCCCACTTCCATGTAGGAATCTCTATGTATTAGATTAGACCACCTGACCTTTGATGTTCGGCTTCGAATTGTTGGCAACTATAACAACCGGATACAAATTTTGCAATGTCTTTCTTCATGCCTCTCAACCAATACAACTCTCTCAAATCTCTATACATCTTAGTAGAACCGAGGTGAATATCAGAAGAACCATGAGCCTTATCAAGAATCCTCTCTCTCAAGACAGCAACACAAGGCACACATAACCTACCCTGGTATCTAAGGGTACCATCTCCCCCTTTGGAGATAACCTCCACCTTCCTATCAATAACCAAGGCCTTCAATTCTAACTAAGAGGGATCAAGGCCTTGCTTATCTTTCACCTCCTCAACCAATGAAGATTTAGAACAATCAATAACAACACCAACATTATCCACCTCTTCCGACCTAACTCCCAATCTAGCAAACCGATGGACCTGCCTATACACCTCCTTATCACTACCATCAACATGTGATAGGCTACCCAAGACACCCAACTCAAAGCATCAGCCACAACATTAGCCTTACGCGGATGATAATACATACTCATATCATAACCCTTAAGAAGTTCTAACCATCTCCTTTGCCTCAAATTAAGATCTTTTTGAGTGACCATATATTGGTACTCTTATGATCGGTGAACACATCAATATGCACCACATACAAATAATTACGCGAAATCTTTAATGTAAATACCATGCCATCCAATTCAAGATCATGAGTAGGATAATTCATTTCATGCACTTTGAGTTGTCTAGAAGCATAGGATATCACTTTTCCATTTTGCATAAGAACACAACCCAAACCAACTCTACAAGCATCACAATACACAACAAAACCTTCTAGCCCTTCCGGTAGTGATAAAATAGGAGCAGACAAAGGCTTATCTTTTGATGTTTTGAATCTCATTTCACACTCATCGCCCCACACAAACTTAGCTTACTTTTGGGTCAATTTTTTCATGGGAGAAGCAATATAAGAGAACCCATTCACAAATCTCCAGTAGTAACCCTCTAAGCCCAAGAAGCTCCTAATATCTGATGGAGTTAATGGTCTAGGCCAAAATCTAATTACGTCTGTCTTTTTAGGATCTACTTTAATACCATCCCCCGACACCACATAACCTAGGAAGGCAACTTCTTTCAACAAAATCCACACTTCTCATATTTAGCATGCAATTTCTCTTCCATCATTTTTTGCAACACTACCCTAAAATGACCCATATGCTCCTCCTCCTCCTTACTATATGAATAGATCAAAATATCATTAATGAAGACCATAACAAATGAATCAAGGTAAGGTCTGAAGACCCTATTCATAAAATCCATGAAGATAGCCAGTGCATTGGTCAACCCAAATGACATCACAACAAACTCAAAATGCCCATACCTACTACGGAAGGCCGTTCTGGGAATATCACACTCCCTCACCTTCACTTGATGATACCTTAACCGAAGATCAATCTTAGATAAGTGTCTAACCCCTTGAAATTGGTCAAATAAATCATCAATCCTTGGAAGAGGATAGCTATTCTTGATGGTGACCCTATTAAGATGCTGGAAGTCAATAAACATCCTAAGGGACCTATCCTTCTTTTTCACAAATAACACCGGTGCACCTCAAGGTGATTGGCTAGGCCTAATAAATCCCTTCTCCAGCAAGTCACTCAATTGTTCTTTCAACTCCTTCAACTACATCGGGACCATACTCTAAGGGGGAACAGAAATGGGTTGAGTATCGGTAAGGAGTTCTATACCAAAATCTATTTCCCTTTCTGGAGGAACACTAGGAAAGTCATTAGGAAAGACATCGAGGAACTCATTTACACCTGGAACCAACTCTATTAGAAATACCTTGTATTCCACATCCTTAACCCTCATAAGATGATAGAGACATCTATTAGAGATCAACTTACGGGCTTTAATGCAAGAGATGAACCTACCCTTAACCACCACATCATGACTCTCCCACTCAAGAATAGGTTCATTTGGGAATTGGAACTTGAGCCTACAGGTTCTAAAATCAATAGAGGCATAGTATGCATGCAACCAATCCATCCTAATAATGAAATCAAAATCAACCATATCCAACTCAACAAGATCATAAGGCAATATTTTCTGCAAGATGCAAATGGGACAATTTCTATAAACCTTCCTAGCAACAATAGATGCACTGATAGGAGTAGATACCTCATATGACTCACACAACAATTCAGTCTCAATATGGAACTTTTTGGCAACAAAGAGGGTAACAAAACAAAGAGTGGCACCTGGATTAATCAATGCATACACATCAAAATCAAAGACTTTTAACCTACCAATGATGACATAAGGAACCTCCTCAACCCTTTGCATCCCTTGGAGTGCATAGAACTAATTGTTCCTTGGATCATCACCTTGTTGACCACCTCTGCCCAAGGGAACCACATTAGCACCCTGTGGATGAACCTCCTTCCCTTGTTGCGATTTCGAGGGCAATCCATCATCTTATACCCAATTTCCCCATAACCATAACAAGCATTACTATCCCTCAAGAATGGCCTACTATGACCCCTACCACATTTTGGACACCCACCATTAGGAACCATACCTCTAACACCTTGGGCTCTTTGAAAGTCATTGGCAACCCTCCTATGAGAAGACCCTTGTCCTTGATGGAACCAGCCACCCTTTCAACTTTGGAACTTTCCCCTAAAAGTGGCCTTCTTGGCCTGATGACCCCTTCTATCCTCAATTTCTCCTCCTCCATTTGTTCTGCATAGGTCATCAAACAGGACAAATCCATGTCGCTAATCAACACAGTGTACCAACACTCCTCACTCACAGTTAAAGAACACCCACCTCAAATTCACTCATCCTAGACCTTGACTCGGCCACCAGGTGTGGAGCATATTTTGGAAGTTGGTCGAACTTGAGGGCATACTCCCTCACATTCTTAGGCCCTTGTCTCAAATTCATAAATTCAACCAATTTGGCTTCCTTAAACTCAAGAGGAAAGAACTGATTAAGAAAAGCTGCCTTGAACTCCTCCTAATATCCATATTGTTGACCCCTTATCCTCTTTTAATTGATTGTACCATATTTGTGCTACCCTTTTTAGTTTGTAGGCTACCAACTCTACCTTATCCTCTGACCTCACAACCATGATAGACAAAATTTTATATACCTCATCAATGAATTTTTGAGGGTCCTCATTCACCTTTGACCCATGGAATTCTGGGGGATTCATCCTTATGAAATCTCTCACCCGAGATGCCGGTATAGGAACATGAGGAGCTTAGGGCCCTTGGTTGGCTTTATTAGCCATAATATGTACAAGCAAAGTGATAGCATCCTGAAGCTCTCCATTAGATGATTGCTCTTAGTGTGTGCGAGCTCCTTTTCCTCTCATGTTACGCATGATCTAGCATAGCAAAAGAGAATCGCTAGGGGAAAAAACCTTACCTCAACTTCTATAATACGACATAGAGTAAGAACAAGGGAAATATCTCCTCAACGTCTCATAGCCTCTTGCTCATAATTGTGGTGCAAAACACAACAATGAACAAGACTCTAATCGATATGGTGTGTGGGATGCCGAGGATCTAACAACCTATTTCTCTGATACCAAGTTTGTCACAACCCAAGCCTTGGTCCTGGACGTGACACAACATTTGGGGAACCTGAAGGGACCCCAAGCAAGTCTCTTAACATATCATTACATATCATTGGTCGCGAAAGCAATAAAATTCAACAAGAGATAGTAAATAAGGACAACGGGGCTAAGGGACAACTTCCATATCATAAATATCAAGAGTCAAGAGAGAGTCAAAGCTCATAGCATAGCACAAAACATGTCCAACAACACCTCTAAAACTTCGATACTTAGCAGGGGCCAAGATAAGCTATGGAATCACCCTTATAGTCAACAAATACATAAAAGAAGATAGTCTTGAAACACAATATTTGATCATAAACATTGTCCCCAAAATGAAGGACTCACCAAAGATCTTGAGAGAAGTCGTACTAGCCACGTAGAGGAGGAGGATCAAGTGGGGCTTCGGTTCCTATATGGTGAAATCATGTATGCATAGAGTATGTGTTAGTACATTTGACTGTCCAAAGTATGTACGATGCAATTTAACAAGTGATAAGTAACATAATTGAAATGCATAAGCATAGACAATGAATAGTATATAATAATATAGAAAATAATGCAAGTGTAAGAAGAGACTTCTATCACATTGGTGGGTCATCACACCCTACCACCCTTGGTGATTGAGGTACCAACCCCATCAATTGGTTGGTGGATCATTGCGCCCTACCACCCTTGGTATTAAGGTACTAACCCCATCAATTAGTTGATGGGTTGTTGCACCTCACCACCCTTGGTGATCAAGGTATAAACCCCCCGAAATGCTTGGTGGATCGCCGTAGCTTACCAACCTTAGTGACCGAGGTACAAACTCACAAACATGGTTATCAAGGTACAAACCCCTCGACATGGTTATCAGGGTACAAAAACCTCGACATGGTTACTCATTGCGCAACCCTCGTGTAGGGCATGGTCATATTCCAACACTATATAGAAAAAAAACCATATAAATACGTTCATTGTATCATTGTATAGTTATTCAACTCAAAAGACATTCATTAGGCCTTCACTTCCTCAAGATAACCATAACCGGACATTTTATCAAACACTTGGCGGGTGTATAGTTCTAGCGTAAAACCATGCAATTTAGAATGAATTTACGCAAGGAAATCTAGTGTAACACCATCCATCATTACTTGGTAATGATCTCAAGCAATATACATCAAAACTCTTCATCGAATCTCACCATAGATCTTAGATTCATAGCTTAAAACGTAGAAAAACAACCACAATTTCATAAACCCCAACATAGCATGCAGTGAAATTCATAATAGATAAGACCCATAAATAAATAAACATTAAACTATGCAATTTAGGCACAAGAGAGTTTGGGTATCGTGGGTAAAAGGAACCCATGAAATAAACCAACATACCTTAGCTTTGGAGAATCCTTTAAGAAGATTAGAGATAGAGACTTGAAGCTTGAATGAGAAACTTTCGATCCGGATGAGTTTTGATACTAGAATTTAGGAGTGAAATATTTGCTAAGTGTTTGACTGAGTATTGGGGAATGTTTTGAATGATATGAGGGTAAAATAAGGCTAAGTATAGGCATTTTCACATATGGAACACTTAGGCCTAAGACCTAAAAGCCTTGGACCGAGATAAAAATCTCTGGCAATAAAACACAATGGTCCGCGTCTGGTCCATGTCGTAGAGGCAAGATTTACACAGGTCCACTGTGACTGCACGTCGCGGCACCATTGCAGATCGATTCTGAAAATTAAAATTTTGGGAAAATGAAATTGCAATTTACTTGCTCTAAAATCAGGGTTTGACTCATCCCCTGCTCAATTTGACCTCCTGAATAAAAATATGAAGTCAAACTTTTGATATCATGCACGAATTTTTAGATATATGAAAATTATGATTTTGGGCACTTCCAAGGCACATTTTTGGGCACTTTTTATGGTCGTTCCGTTCATTTCATGAAAATTAATTGAAAATATTTTGGGTCTTAATAGTTGAAAGATACCATGAATCAAGTCGATATACCTAGGTTCACAAAGAAGAAACAAGTAGAATTTGATGAAGATTGGAGTCCTTCCTCGATTCCCAAGCTAATTCTCCACTAGAGTCTTTGACACAAGTTCTTAAGAGTGAGTTGAAATAATTGTAAGTGTAAGACTGAATTTTGAATCAGGGAAGTGGAGTTTAGGTCATTTGAATGTCTTTAGATAGCATAGAAAGTCTCAAATGACCCTTAGGAGATGCCACAATTATGAAACTGCGATTAATGAATCTTGTAGAAAAAATGTTGCTAGGGATCCGTATGTAGAGGTATACGATTTGTGTTCCCTTTTGAGATTATACACCTAGAAAAGTTTTTACTAACTAAAGTCTGAGACGGTAATTCCATACGTAGAAGAAAATTGAACATTAGCACCAATAAGGTTGGCTTCACGACCAGTGAAGGTCACACGGACCGCGTGGCCTCCTGTGACACTTCACTTAGAAAATTCTTCATTGATAAAGTTTCAAGATGAAGATCCAAAACTTAGAAAATGTTCACTCTAACGCCTATACAGAAGGCCTCACGAACCATGCAAGGCTCTACAGTCTGTGAGAGGTCTATGTGTGAAGTGTCTTGGCTATAATGGGGATTTTCAAGGCCCAAGCCCTCCACATAGCATACCACATGAACCGTGGAGACCCCACGGATCATGTGGGGTTCATGTGTGGTGTGCCTTGGTCTTAAACTACATGTTAAAGCCAACATTCTACACACAAGACAAAGGACCACGTCAAGGCACCTTTACACAGTTTGTACACCTTCACACAGCCTATGGTGGCTTTCCTGAAGTGTCATCTTGGTCCATAACTTCTCAAAACCAAATTTCCATGCACTATTAAGGTCATACAAAGTATGGTTCATTACATGAATGCTCCGGGATCTTCTCGCTTCTGCACTAAGGACCTTCTTGGTGTCACAATGCAATGTGAAAGCTCTTGTGAGAGCTCCTAGCTCACACTCTACTTTTTGATAAACAAGTAATTCATGAAATTTGCATACCTGGGAATCTTCTCCAATACCTCAATTAGAAGGATGTTGATGGAGAGTGGCTTAAGCATGAAGACGAAGTGCTGAAATTTACCCTCCTCCTTTTTTTTTGAGTCTCTGAGGGAATAGAGGGGGAGGTCAAGGAAAGGGTTTGAACTTTTGTAGCATCATTTTTGGATCATTCACCCATCCCTGGCGGTAGCATCTCCTATCTTTTCATCCCTGTTCTCATTCATCTCCTCACAAAGCATATCATAATCAACTACCATCTGTGAGTCAATGGTTTATTTGTTGCCATATACCATCACTGCCATACATTGCCACTCAGTCTTTGAGATTCTAAACTGTGTTGCTAGGCAATATACCTTTCAGATGCTGGTTCAATTGAGTAGGCATCTGACTAAACCGTTGCTCCAGCTGCTTGATAGCAATAAATTGTTACTCAATTTTCTGATTAATACTGGAGATGTCAAATTTCATCCCTTTCGACGTCTCATCCTGAGTGTCAGCCTTCTTCAATAGTCAATGGAACATCTCCTTAATTCAAAAGCTACTAGCACCAGAGTCTCGATTATGTTATGGCACATACAGAGCATTTTTATAAAAATCTCTATATCCCTAATCAGCATCTCTAACCTGGCCCCTGTTCCTATCACAGTAGCTTTGTAGGTAGTTGTCTCTAAAAGTGTTATCTATGCTGAAGTTCCAACCTTGATTTTTTTTGCTTTGGCACTGATAATCCTAATTGGAAACTTGGGCATTGGTTCAAAAACTCATCATTTTATCAGTGATGAATCAATTGTCCTTCTCATAGTAAGGCTCCTCATACATGGGCGCTCGTGGAGGCTGATGAATTAATACATTCACGCATTCTTAGCTTTTCTTCATCAATAACCCCACATTAGTGCTAATCCGAGCAAGCTCTTGTATCATCTCCTCATTTATCTTTTCCTACACCGAAATGGTATTGACAGAGAATGATCTTTTAATTTTTGACTTATCTCTCGTCCCCATGCACAGTTCATCTTCATCACTCTCTTTAACCTTCCAGCTATCGCCAGAAATAGACAATCAAAAAATGAGCCTCCCATGATAGTGTCAGCAACAGCTTGGCTCCAAGGCTCGATAGAAGATTTTCACCAAGGCATCATCAATCATCTTGTGGTCAGTGACACTCCTCAGGCTTTTTGTGAACCTCTCCCACGTAGTGCTGATCAAATCACCAGCCAATTGCTCGAAGTTATTGATATATTTCTTCAACTTTAGCTTTTTTGACCTAGGAATAAACCTCTCCAAAAAGGCCTTCTACATTTGCGTCCAGCTGGTGATTGAACTTTAAGGGAACTTGACTAAAAATTGTGTTGTTTCTCCTGTTAGGGACAATGGGAAGACATGGAGCCCAACAACATCCATGAATTGATTCTAACTTCCCATCAGACTGATGCAGATGAAGACAAAAGTGTATAGACAGTTATGCAGATCTTCTGATGGTAAGCCCACAACAAGTCTTGATTTTGCAACATTTGAATCAATCCAATAAAAATGATAAACTTGTTTTCATCTAGTAATAGGTAAACAAAAGGTCCAGTGACATCTATTGCCATAGGATCAAGCCTATATTGATTCCATGTGTTAGATGTGGCTTGAAAATCCCATGGTAGTGTATTAGCTTCCTCAAGTGGTGATGGATGATTATTGTCATTGAACTACTTTAGCGCTGCACCAACTGCATCATTTGTAACATTGTTCGCAGTGTTCTAGGCTATTCTTCTCAATGTCTTCTCGATATCAGGGTCTAACAGAGTCAAGGGTTTGCCTCAACTCTGAACGTTGGGCATACACTACACCTTCCACTATAACAAAGCAAACACAAAGAACAAGAAATGTAAAATGAGCAAAATAAGGATTAATTCCTGAATTACTCAAATTAAATTAGTCTAATGTCATATTCCCTAGCAACGACACTAAATTCTTGATCTCGCCCAAGCTACACCTCCCTTTTTAAGGTTTAAGTGGTCGTTGTCAAGATATATAACCTAAATAAGGTTAGGGTCGAATACAGGGAATATGGTCTAAACCTGGAATAATTTCAAGCAAGTCGAATCAACTAACCTACTTATCTCCAAAAAGGGGGGGTTGTAATTACAAGAAAGTAAGCCTAAACTAGAAGCAAGTGTTGTAAAACCAGTGAGAGAAGTAACTAAGGTATTATGTTACCCATGAATTCCTAACTTAATATCACCATATAGTCATAATCTTTTCTAGTGTGTAGCATGCAAAATAGTAAGTTAAGTTCACAAACCCTTTGATCCAGGCGAGAGCTAAATTTCACTATATGATTTGATCCAACCCCACAGTGTGACGTTACCGACCCTTACCTATTATTCCAGTACAACTTTCCCTTGATCCAATTCGATTGATTAGACGAGAGGGGTTACATCAAATTATGTTAATTAATCTCTTTTTCTATTCATTACTACCTTGATCCAGTCAGTAGAATTAGGTGGGTTCTAACATTGGCCACCATTAAAAAGCAATCAAAACAAAGAGAATTAATTAATACATGCATGTACATTTTCCAAGAATGATAGATTATTCGATTTTACCTTATTAGATCATCATAGTTCAAACAACCCTAGTTGTAGATTTAGCTATGCACACTCATTGTAGATGAATTAATAATGATATAGAATAGCACAATTGAACACTTACAATCATGAAAATTAAGAAGAATATATCCCAAATTCTTTACTAGAAATCATAATGTATTGCTTTTATTGTAAAAATCACAAATAAGTCAAAGGTGTTTCTCAGTTCTCTTGTGTGCCTTTCCATCAAAACGACCTAAAAATCAATTTATAACAATTAAAATACAACTCCAAAATGGAATAGGAATATTGGATTCAATAGTTTCATGGGCTGGTTAGGGACTGTACAAAGTTCCATGACCCGTCCTAGGCTTTGTACTCTACATTCTTCCAAATCTGACACTTCTACAAGACCGTCCTATGGGCAATATTTAGACTTATGGCCTCTATAGGGTTCGTTTAACCTCTTTAGAGACTAGGAAAAATTTGATCCTCAAAGCACAAAACCAATCTACAACTCATACAATCTTCTACTATTCATCTGAAAGTTCGTCGATGCAACTTCATTAAATATACCCTTTACTAGATCTCACCATGAAACCTCTCGACAGCTCATGGAAGTATCCACGTCCCGTAGATTGTTCGTAAGTCCTCAAAAATTGTAATTTTACAGAACTTTGCCCAAAACGATGCCAAATCTAGTAATCCTGATAAACAAGCATAAAAAACACATCAAACCCACTAACATTGCTTTGAGAACACACAAATTTCCATATTTTAGCATCAAAAGTATTGTATTTGATAGCACATCGATTCTTATATATCATAACATGCATAATATCCCTTTCAAAATTAAACTCATTAACAGTTTGCCTAATCTTTCCATAAGGCCCTCAACATTGTCACGCCTAAACTCCCATTAAGGCGGACTGGCACCCGTTGCCGTTAAGGCCCGGGAGAACCAACCTGAATCCATGTGATTTCTATACCAATTATAAGGGATTTCTACATTTTACATGCCTTTGAGAAAATAAATAATAATAACAAGCCAAAAGGAAATGCATATGCCTAGACCGTTGGAGCCACGATGTCTAAAGTATGAGAGATGAGTGCACTTTAATTTACATAGTCTACAAAGCCTCTAGATAAGGAAAAGTATCTGATAAGGGTCGGGACAGGCCCCGCCTCGACAACTGTACAATACAAAAATATAAGCTCTAGACACAAAGCTCCGAAGTAACCTGGAGCTTGGTAACAGCAGCTGGAAATCCTATTCTCCTACTGGGGAGAGCTACCAGCACATGTACCTGCAACATGAAATGCAGGTCCCCCGTGAGGGACGTCAGTACGAGATAATGTACTGAATATGTAAGGCAGGAAATACTATATTGTAACACCACACATTTTACATGTACTAATGCTACGTAGATGAAACATGATATGGTTTAGTCAAAGTAGTGCCAATTTTTAAAAGTTCTTGAATCTCATGTTAATGGGTGATATGTGCATCTAACGCTTAAGAGGATCTAGTGTATACATGTTTTGTGTTAAATTGAGGAGATCACAGCCGTAAAAAAAGTGAGAGAATTAAGGTGCTTGTAGGACTTAATAAGCTAGTAGATGAGTCACCTACTTTCTTAGATTAAATTTGCTAGCTAAATGGAGATGAGGCCTGACGTCGAATTTATCTAATTCCGATTATGAATAAAGTCCGTGTTGAGGGTGTAACTTTACTCCATGTTTTTAGCATCATAAATGGACCTTATTTTCTATCCAAGAAGAATGTAATAATGGACCAAGTATATCACAACCCACTTGACTATTTGGGCCCAAAACTAATTAAGAAGAAAGCTGGAAAATGGGCAGCCAAGGCCCATCAATTTTGAGATCCATTTAGGCCCAAGTGTAAGGGCCAAGCTGCAGCATAACAAGCGTATTAATAGGTGTTAATGTGTGGTCAAAAGTCCAAGAGAATCTCTTCCAAAAGAGTCTTTAAAAACGTCTCAAAAGCAGCCCTCAATTCATTCCACTTGAAACAAATTTTCAGCTTTCCTAAAAACTCTTTTTCTCTCTTTAATTCATTTCACAAAGAAACCTACATAAACCTCTAGGGTTCTTGAAGGAAAAGTTAATCTTGAAGGTAAAGGTAAGTGATCATAGTTGGGTATTTAGGATGGTTTCTTCATGAAAAACTAGAAGTATATGCTAGTATGTTGTGCTGAAATTTTGGACCGCATGTGCCTTAAGGATTGTTGTGAACTTTTCTTGTTATTTAAGAGGATTTTTCTCTTATTTTTTGGCTGAATTATAAAGTAAGACTTATGTTTCTAACAATTTATAGTTTGTTAGTCATGTAATTGAGCTGCTGCACTACTTTTATAGCCCGCAAAGATGAATTGTTGTACGACATCATAATTGTACTCTTAAAAGAAACTTGGGAGCTAATAATTGTAATCTGTTGTTCCATGACCTTCACCTGTTTTGGGACTATTTGTAGAACATTCAAAGACTGGTTTTATGTGTAAAAATTTTGGATACAATTTAGGTAAAGTTAAAACAAGTTCGGGATTGTTGACGTCGAAGTGTGGAGAAGGGATGTAACGTTATGCCGCTTGTTTGTATGTTGCGAAGAATTGTTATGTGTTGTGCCTTGTGGGATATTGTAAGACGGTTAAGAGTATGAAATAATATTTATATGACATGTAAATAAGAATGGTTGTTGGAAAATACGATTATAAGCGAAAAGATTGAAGAAATGCCTTTCCGTCGCTAATTAAAAAATTGCTGCCTGGATGTTAGTTTTTATGGTATTGGGCTGCCAAGAAGTGTTTCGTCACTGCTAATACAAGTATTATTGCCAATATACTATAATAAATATTTGAGGGAAAACGCATCCACTCCAAGGTAGTAACGAGATCATACAACGAGGTATGTAAGGCTAGTTGATTTCGTACTATTGGCACGAAACATAGATCCATCCTGGCACATAAAGGCATTTACCAACTTCAACGCAACTATTAACCATGTCTCCACTCTTTCATATATTCATATGCTCCCATACATAATCACCTTCAAATCTTCATACAAACGTGGATACCAAGTTACATGGGTTCTTGTTGCTAAACAAAGTTCACGAGTTGTTTCATCTCATACGCATCTCATTATTTATGTAACATACTCTTTTCATTGTCATATTATCTTGTATGATTATTAACATGTCACAGGCTATATATATAGTCCTATAGCTCCAATATTATGACCACCAAAAGAATCATCTCAAAGATAATTGAAAGATAAAGTGTATTGCTTATCGATGGGTGGTAGCGCAAGGGGTAGAAGCATCACCTAGCCAGGGATGATCCCATCACGGGTAGTAGCCTGAGGGATTAAGGAAGAACCTAGCTAGGGACTATACCGATATAGATTTACCACTGATCAGCTAGTCATTTGTATAACATGTTGTGCACTGATTATATAGTAAAGGTAAAGTAATATAAAGAACATAAAGTACATGATCCGACAATATAATTAAAGGCGGTCTCTTATCCTACACCAGTGCATAGTTTCATTTGAGTTGTTATGTCATATATAGTATTTCTTGCTTTACATATTCAGTACATTATCTCGTACTAATATCCCTTACGGGGTTCCTGCGTTTCATATTGCAGGTACAGGTGCTAGTAGATCTCCCCAGTAGGAGTACAGTATATCCAGTTGTTGATACCAAGCTCCAGGTTGCTTCAGGGCTTTGTTTTTATCTAGAGCTTATATGTTTGTATTGTACCGTTAGTTGAGGTGGGGCCTGTCCCGACCCTTATCTGATACTTTTTTGGTAGGGCCTGTCCCGACCCTTATCTGATACTTTTCCTTTTCTAGAGGCTCTGTAGACTATGTAAATTAAAGTGTGGCCATGTCTCCTACCTTAGACACCGTGGCCCCAACAACCTTGCCATATGCATTTTATTTTGGCTTGTTATTACTGTTTACTTTCTTAAAGGCATAATGAAGGTGGAAATCCGTTATAATATGTTTAAAATGCTCATAGATATAGGTTGGTTCTCCCAAGCCTTATCGTCAACAGGTGCTGGTCCACCTTAATGGGACTTCGGGGAGTGACAGAAATGGTATCAGAGTGGGTCATCCTAGGGAGTCTACAAAGCCGTGTCTATGTAGAGTCTTGTTTATTGATGTGTTGTGCACCACATTTATAAGAAGGAGGCTACGTAGCATTTAGGAGTTATTACTTTCGTTTCATTCTTTAGATCATGCCATAGAGCTAAGCGTAATAGGTGGATTGTGTCTAACTCCTAAATTGTTTTGTACAACGAGCAAGTATGCAAGAAACTAGGAAGAACAGAGGTAAAGGGAAGGCAGTAGAAGTGGTGGTTGGTGCACCCAGTCATGTGAGACAACGAAATGAGGCTCAAGATGAGTCTTTGTCACAAACATCTCTAAGCCCTCCAGCCCCTTATGAACACAGACGTAGTGAAATTCCCCCAAAACCACCTATCGATGCTACAGTGCAGGATCTGTGAAATGCAGTCCAACTATTGACTCGTATAGTTGCTCACCAAAGCCAAAGACAGGAAGGCCCAGTTATAGGTTCGAGTGGTGTAAATAGGGCAGCTGGCACGAGGATATGTGGCTTCCTTGATTTGGACCCTCCAGCTTTCGCTGGGTCTGATCCTAATGAAGATCCTAAAGACTTTATTGATCAGATTCAGCTCACTTTAGATGTTATGTATGTCAGTGGTACAGAAGTTGTCGAGTTAGTGATACATAGGTTGAAGGTTGTGGTTATATTGTGGTATGAAGCTTGGAAGCAATCCAAAGATATAGATGCTCCCCCAACCACTTGGAAGGAGTTCAAAGAGGACTTTCTTGAACATTACTTGCCATTAGAGATCTGAGAGGCCCATGCAGATCAGTTCTTGAATCTCTACTAGGGGAATATGAGCGTGAGGGAGTATAGCCTCCAATTTAATTCCATGTCCAGGTATGCTCCTAATTTTGCTGCTACTATGGCAGATAGAGTTCATCGATATGTGGATAGATGGGATATGTATCTGGTCAGAGACTGTACAATTGCTTCCTTGAACAAAGATATGGATATAGCGAGAATGCAAGCTTTTGCACAAACATTTGGGGGATCAGAGGCAAAGGAGAAGGACACAAGAGTGAGAAAGGGCACAAGCCAAAAGGGACAGATCTACAGGGCATTTTACACCATCCCAAGGTAAGCTTAGACCTCTATTTTCTAATAGACCACCTAGGCCATCATCTTCCTATTCTATAGCCAGTGTTCCACCACAACTTCAGGGGGTCTAGGAGAAATCAATTTGGTCCAAGAAGTGAAAGGTAGGGTGCCTGAATAGTGGGATATTCAGCAGGCCAGAAAATGACTCCTAGGAAATCTTGTAACCAGTGTCGAAGAAGTCATCTGGGTATATTTCGTGTTGCGATAGATTTTTGTTATTGGTGTGGTGTGCTAGGGCATATGATCAAAGATTGCCCGAGGAGGCATGTGGGTAATATAGCATAATCTACTAGGTCGTTTGTTGCATCATCATCATCAGTTCCTCCATTAGGTAGTGGTCAACAAGAACCTGCGGGTCGTGGTAGAGGTGTTAGAGGAGCAGCTAGCTCTAGCGGAGTCCAGAATCGCACCTATGCTCTGGGGAGTCGGTAAAATTTGAAAGCTTCACTTGATGTGGTCACAGGTATATTTGTCCATCTTTTCACATAATGTATAGACATCATTTGACCCTGGTCCTACATTATTATACATTACTCCACTAGTTATTGGGAAGCTTAAGAGAACACCCAAATTATTGAACACACCATTTGAAGTGGCTACACCAACTGGTGTGTCTATTATGGCTAGGAGGGTTTATTATGACTGTGTAGTAACTGTTTGTGACCATGACACATTGACTAACCTTATTGAGATGAAAATGGTGGAAATTGATGTTATAATGGGTATGGATTGGTCAGCTTCTTGCTATGCCACCGTGGATTGCCGAACTAAGAGAGTGTACTTCCACTT
>JAABOM020014061.1:0-19207 GCA_011800125.2 Solanum clarkiae | reverse complement strand
CGAATCCTGTTGGCTTCGGAACCTTCTATTAGAGTTGCATTGTCAGATTAAAAAGGCTACTCTTGTTTATTGTGACAATGTAAGTGCTATTTATTTATCTGAAAATCTAGTTCAGCATCAACAGACAAAATATATTGAGATGGATATTCATTTTGTCTGGGAGAAAATTGCTCGGGGTGAAGTTCGAGTGCTTCATGTGCCTTCTCGACATCAAATAGCAGACATTTTTACTAAGGGCCTTGCACGAGTTTTATTTGACGATTTTAGGGACAACCTCAATGTCCGTAACACTCCCGCTTCGACTGAGGGGGTGTGTTGAATATATCTTGTATATATTTTTATAATGTATATTTGGAAGGTAAATATTTTGTGTATATTTTTTGAATGTATATTTGGAAGGTAGATATCTTGTTTATATTTAGTTCCTTATAATTAGGCTAGTCTCACACCTAATTGAAGGCTTAGCTTTGTATATATTCGGACTTTGCAAAAAAAGAAAAAGATTCCCCTTCTATCAATAAAGATAGTAAAATGCATTCAAGAAAAACATACTTTTGAAGAAAATAAAGTTCACTAAGAAGACCAACAAAAAAAATAAAGACCCATTTATTTTTTAAACTTTTGTTGTAAAATTTTTAATTTTAATTTCTTGAAATTTGGAAGAAGATGATGAAAAAGAGAAAAGAATTACCTTTTAAGCTTGAGTTTTGATTTTTTCACTCTAGATTGAATTTAGATTCAACTTTGAAATAAATCAACAATACTCAAATTACTTGAGATGATTTTAATATTTGTCTTTTGGGTTTTTTTGGAAGAACCAAAGAAGTAAGATTTGGATTGGAGCCTTGGTTGGCTTTTTTTTTTTTTTTTAAATTAACCAAGAGCATGGATGCTGAGAACAATAATAAAATGGATGATATAAATATTAAAATTTAATTGGAGTTCAATCATAAAGAGAAATTTAATTTGATATCAAGCATTTCTTCTGTGACTTGCATTTTAAAAGTAAAGTATGTATTGTTAGATCCCTAGCATAACAAATTGGATTGGAGCTTTTCTTTTAAAGGTAAAGTGAGATATTGGGGCATTGGGTTGATTTTCCCAGCCCGAAATTAAAGAAATATTAAGTGAAATATTGGGTTGTTCTGCCCAGGCCCAAAATTAAATAAAAAGGGGTAACTAAGAGAAGCTTAAAAAAAAAAACTACGTGAAATAGCAAACAGTGATATGTATTTAGAGTGTTTAGCTATAGTTTAAAAATATTTATCTTATGTGGATATACTTTATATTGAATAACAAATTTTTAGTTATACATCTATCTTAATTAATGTAGCAATAAATAGATCTTTTCTCTATTCTTCCTTTTATATTCTCTCTCTCATAACTCCTAAATCAATGAGATTTCTCTTAATTTATTTGCAGATTACTATCAATTGCATGTTTTACTTTTAAATTATTGCAAACACATATCAATGTTTGTCACTTTTTTAAAATTATATTTCTATAATTGTATTAAGAGAAAGGGGCAAAATTTAATAAGAGAAAAAAAAAATATTCAAAATCTTTTAAAAGAGAAAAAGGTTAATAATATTGCTTTCGGTAACAATGCAACAAGAACCGAGAAAATGATACATTTTTGGATTCGCTTTGTCCAATTATTTTTTGATATAGTTGAATTTTGGAATAATTTAGCATGTCATATTAATCCATAGTCATAATTATGTGGTACACAACAAATTTTCAGTTACATCTATTTTAATTAATGTAGCAATAAATGGATCTTTTTTCTATTCTTCCTTTTATATTCTCTCTCTCATAACCCCTAAATCGATGAGATTTCTCTTAATTTATTTGCAGATTACTATCAATTGCATGTTTTGCTTTTAAATGACTACAAATACATATCAATGTTTGGTCGCTTTTTTAAAATTGTATTTCTATAATTGTATTAAGAGAAAGAGGTAAAATTTAATAAGAGAAAAAAAACATTCAAAATCTTTTAAAAGAGAAAAAGGTTAATAATATTTCTTTCGGTAACAATGTTACAAGAACCGAGAAAACAATACATTTTTAGATTCGCTTTGTCCAATTATTTTTTTATGTAGTTGAATTTTGAAATACTTTAGCATGTCATATTAATCCATAGTCATAATTGTATGGTACATTTATATATATATACACACACACACATGGATATTTTTTATATATGAATACAATTGGGTGAAGCAACTAATTATTTATTATATACATGGTGTAATAATAGTTGTGTTCATTGTATTCAATCAATATATGTATACACATTAAAGTTGTATTCATAAGATATAATAATTGTATTTATTATATATTTATTCACTTTATCTGTGTTCTATGTATTTTTTTAGTTTTTTCATTTGTTAAATACCTGTATCACTTTGTAAATAATTGCATTAATTCTGTCGAAGAATAATGGAGAAAATTGAAGTACTGGGTAAATTATATCTAAATTTTTTAATATTATTTTTAAATAGTAGATTATTTATTGAAAATTTGCAACTTTAATGCATGTAATTTAAGGGATTACTATTTAAAAATAGGAAATACCTTATTTAGAGCACTAGACTTGATGTGTGTGTGTGTGTATATATATATATATATATATATGTATGTATAAAAAAAACTTACCTTTTATACAATGAATATAGCTAGATAGCTACCTAAATTATAGTCATGTATGGTAATTAATATAATTATGGTTATTGAATAACATTAACCCTTAAACTATAGCCATTTCTGTAAGTTTCTCTTAAAAAAATGCATTTTGTGGGAATTGAACCTAGATGACGCGGGTTCATTTTTAAAGAAACTGACCACTAGACTATACTTCACTTAGTGTTCAGGGGTTCAAATTTACTAAATATACGTAAATGTAAAAAATTTTCCCTTGTATATACAGTGAAAGTTTTCATCGAGGGGGTTCGGATGAACCCCTGGCGGTACCTTGGTCCGCCCCTGCCCGTAAGGTTCTTCGTGGAATAAGGCCAAGGATAAGGTGAAAAATGGCTAAGCGTGGTTGGACTTGTACTATAAGTGCTTATACAACCCGTAACAAGGCTTCGTAGTTTTGGGTCTAGCAAAGTTGATTTTCTGGAATTTCATATGTGTTATCAGACAAGAGGCACTTACGACCCATAGTTGGGGTCTCGTAGGTCGATTCTGACAATTTTAATATGACAATTTTGTCATTTTCGTCCTTTCTATTTTTAAACTATGCCATTTTGGGGACGAAAAAAGGGTCTAAAACCAGCCTTAAAGTCCTAAGATCACCCCTTATTCTCTCATTCTTTCAATTCCTAAATTCTGTAATGCAAAGGCTCTGAAGAACAAGACTAAGATTTTCAAGATTTCTTCTCTAAGTCTACAAGTTTGTTTCTCTCTAGTTCTTTCAAAGTATGTGAGTCGATTTATGGGTATCCTTCCACTCATGAAATTCCTTTTCAAGTATTTTAACTTTTGTTTAAGTTCCTTAAGTTAATGTGTATACTTATGAGGATTTCATGATATCTATGTTATTAAATGCTACTTATGAAGTTTAACAACTATTTTGATAAGTAAATATGCATGTTTGAATTGTTAATAATGACTCATGGTGGGGCTTCGATAATTGATAAAGGTTGCATATTTTCGATGTTCCTTTAAAAGAGAAATTTCCTTATGACTTATGTGATTTATGATTATTCCATGATAAAAGCTAAGTCCACCTAGTTTTCAAGTAAAATTTTCTATGATTATGATTAGGGAATTAAAGAAGAGCTTTAAAGTTAAGTTTATCAAAGACATAAGTATGATGATAATTGCCCTAAAGATGTTAAGATGGGTCCCCAAGATGAAAGGACAATTCTCACTTGGTGGTTCCTAAGTTCGAGCTACTCCTATGATTACTACTTATGACTTAGCACCAAATATGATATTGTAGTGAGGGTCAGTAAGGGAATCTTAGAAGCAACCCTTTGTTGCTACCATATGAGCCCTTGTAAGCTAGGCTAGTGGATCCACGTAGGCTATTTATGTTGTTATGATGCATGCAAAGTTGACGGAACTCCACCTGATAAGTGGTCTCCCTGTGCCAATATAGGGGGTTATGTTGGATTCTATGTAGTGGCTCACATGGGCTTATATGTCGATTAAGGTCTATTCCCACAAGTTTTATGATCTTATATGTTATATTTTCATTACATGTGCTTTCTTATGCATTGTCTCATAGTAATCTTGAGCCATATTTCTTGACACCCAATTTTGACCCACCTTAACTCCTTTTTTATGTTATTTGATTATTTAAACATTTAAAAAATGTATTTTTATTATATGTATAAATTTATATTTTAATTTTTACCCAAAAAATTGTACATTTTTGCATCCATAATTTACAAAAATACTTTGTGTCACGAACCAAGATTAGGGTCTAGAGGTGACACGGTGAATGGAGAATCCGAAAGGACCCCAAATAAGCCTCTTAGCATATCATCATGATATAATAAAAGGGAAGCGAGAATAAGGAAAAGTCTTGATGTTCATAAAAACGTAAAAGAGTCAAGCTCATAGCATAAGTACATCATAATATCCAACAACACCTCTAATATATAATGGAGCGGGGGCCAAGATACATTCCGGGCTCACCCTCATAGTAACAGGTGTTCAACATAAAGAAGTCTCAAAATAGCAAGAGTAACATAGATAGTGTCCTCGGATTTGAGGACTCGCCAAAACTTATCTCCAAAGTATCGAACTAGCCAAGTGGAGGATGATCAAAAGGTGCTCCAGTCCCTACATGGCAATATCATGTAGGCATAGAGTATGTATTAGTACGTTTGAATGTACCAAGTATGTGGGATGCAATGCAACAAGACATAAGCGAATAAAGTCAAAATACATAATCAGAGGCAATAGATAAGTATAATCTCAATGACATGTATGATCAATGCTTGAAGTAAAACATGTTTCTAAATCAATCAACTTGTACAGTAAATAATACATGCGTGGGAAGAGATCCTATCGACATAGACCGAGCAGGATACCACTTGGAATCTGATGCATGACACCCCCTCGACAAGGTGATCGAGGCATGGCACCCCCTCAACAAGGTGATCGAGGCATGACACCCCTCGACAAGGTGACAAGGTGATCGAGACATGGAACCCCCTCGATAAGGTGACCAAGGCATGACACCCCCTCGACAAGGTGTGGCCTACTTACCAAGGCAATCCAAACATGATAACATGATAACATGAGGGTAGATCATAATCATACATGAACCCTTGCTTTAACATGAATGGCTCACAATAGGTAAAAACCTTGAAATAGGGCTTAAATTGTAACTTGTAAAATCATAAATAATTTTCATGAATTCAATACATACTTGAAAGTCCTTAATCATCACATAGTCACTTGACCTGTAAATCATGAAATAGATTATCAATAACTTGAGAATTCTTAACTTGACATTTTATCGAACACATGGTGGATTCATGATACTTGTTCAAAATTATGCAATTCTAGAGTGAAGTAAGATGAGAAAACTCAATTCAAATCAATCCACCAACATGTAGTAAAATCCTCATGTAGGATACCTTGAAATCCATCATCAAGACTCATAAATAGATCATAGTTTCATGGCTCAAAATATGTATAGTCTCAATAGACAAAGATCAACTCAAAGTGTAAGCTTAAAATGGATACTCATGCATAATCATCAATACTTTGATAAAACCCCAACATAATTGATGCTCATATTTCATAATAGAGATACCCATAAGTAATACAACTCAAAAACATGCAAATTTCATGAAATGGGAAGGTTGGGCTCCATGGGTGAAAGGGCCTAATGGATGAAACCCATATACCTCAAACTTGGTTTTCTTGAGATGAGTTTGAAGGAAATTTAGAGCTTAAAGTGAATGCTTGAGTCCAAAAGTTAAGCTTGAAATCCTTGAATTTGGAATGAGATATTTGGTTAAATCTTAGAGAGGTTTTTTAGAGGGCCTTAAGTGATATAGAGTTGAAAAATGGCTAAGTATGGGTGATTTCAGGTTTAAGTGGGCATGGATCTATGACCACAATGCCCTTGGCCGAATAAGAAAAACTAAGGAATTTTTGTATTGGTCCACGTCTGGTCTGCGATGCGGACCCAAAACGTAGGAACAAATAACACTGATCCGCGCCACTGGTGAGTCGCGGTCAGGGTGCGGATGCTCTGTGGAAAACAAAAATTAGCGAAAATTATTTTTCACACGGTTCTTCTAAAATCCAGGGTATACCTATTCCCTACTCAATTTTGCCCCTTAATCGAGAAGATGAAGTTGGATTTTTGATATCACGTACGAATTTTGAGATAAATAAAAATTAAAATTATGAACATTTTCGAAACACATTTTATGGGCGTTTAAGTATCTCCCCCTTGGGAACATTCGTCCCCGAATGTCAAAGAATCATGCATAAGAGAAGTAATCATGAATATTTTAGCCTGACATGAATGCAAAAAATGCACTTAAACATTGTTTTCAAAAATATCAACATGAATGTCAAAAATCACCAAAACTTGTTATCATGGACATATATGCATGCAAAAATATCATGAGGGCTAAAATTTAAGACTTGAAATCATAGAAAGGACTTAGATTGCTATGTTAAGCTTGAATAGAATGAAAGAGGTACTGATATCGCTTCTTTATATCCGCTCTGATTTCCTATTTGGAACTTTCAACCTGTTGATCCCTCCAAAGAACCTCGACGGATGCTACATCCTTGTTCTTCAACATTTCCACACGTCTATCCAATATCTCCACTGAGACCTCCTTATAGGTCAAATTATCCTCAACAACACCCTTCATCCTCAAAGTATTCTATAGCACTCGAGTCACCCACACACTTCCTCCCCATCGACACATGAAAGACTGGATGAAACATGTTATATCCATAGGCAACTCCATCTCATAGGAAACCTTGCCAATTCTCCTTAATACCCTTTAAGGACCCATAAACCTTAGGGTTAATTTCCCTCTCTTATCAAAACAAGTCACACCCTCCATGGGTGGGACTTTTAAGTAAACCCAATGACCAATATTAACCATATATAGCCTACCTTGGTGCCTAAGGACACCATCTCTCCCTTGGGAGGAAACCCCTTCCGTACCATCCTTCACCAAATCTTTCAATCCTACGAGGGCGAGATTAAAGTCTTGCTTTAACTTGACCTATTCTACCAAAGAAGAATTGGAACTATAAAAAACCACTACACCACTATTCTCAACTTCATACAACCTCATTCCCAACCTAGCCAACCGGCGTACTTCTCTAACCACCCCTTTGTTCCCTAAAAATTCATACTTTTCATACTTAGCAAACAACCTCTCATCTTTCAAAATTACAACACCACCCTCAAATGATTCACAAGATCTTCTTCACTCCATAAATAAATGAATATATCATCACTAAAAATCACTACAAACATATCAAGGTAGGGTTAAAGACCCTATTTATGAGATCCATAAATATAATTGGGGCATTAGTCAAGCAAAAGACATTATCACAAATTCAAAATATCGGGAAAGACATCAAGAACTAATTGACCACCGGAACCGACTCAATAGGAATGACTTTAGACTCACCATCTTAACCTTTACGAGATGGTAAATACAACCCTTAGAGATCAATTTGGGTCTTAAGACAAGAAATGAATCTACCCTTAACTACCACTTTACAACTTTCCCACCTAAGTACGGACTCATTAAGGAATTGGAATCTAACTTTACAGCCTCTACATTCAATGGAAGCATGATGTGCATGTAACCAATCCACCCCAAGATCACAAATCCCACCATGCCAAGTTCAACAAAATCACAACACAAGACTTTATGCAATAAGGACCATAAAACAACCCCTATAGACTTTCCTAGCAACAATAAACTCATCAATTGTTGTAGACACCGAAAGGTTCACATAATAATTCGGGACATATGAAGCCTATTAGCCAAAAGAGGAATAATGAAAGAAATAGTGGTACCCGGATCTATCAATTCGTACACATCAAATTCAAAAACCTTTAACATACCAGTAACAACATCGGGCACCACATCCCCTCCTTGCCTCCCTTGAAAGTTATAGAACTGATTATGTTGTGGAGTACCCCCTTATTGGCCACCTTAAGCCCCTTGATCAACATGACCACCTTGTTCGTGAGGTCGACCACCCTTTTCCCTTTTTCAAGCATAAGGACAACCAATTAGCTTGTAACCCACTTCACCACAGCCATAAAAAGCATTGATTTTCCTCAAGCATGGACCACTATGGTTCCTCCCACACCTTTGACACTTGGGATTAATCCTCCCGCCATAGCTATCTTGACACCTTGGGTTAGGCAACCCATCAATAGCCTATCTCTTGTTTGGAGCATTGGAGGACTCTTGACCTTGGAATCTACCATCAAATCGAGTCCTCTTAGACTCCTTACTTCCTCTCTTCCTAAGCTTCTCCCCCTCAAGTTGTTCGATGTAAGTCATAAGCTGGCATAAGTCCATATCACTTATAAGCATCGCGGTATAGCACTCTTCATTTACCAATTCATACACTCCTGACACAAACTTGTTTATCCATGATCTAGGTTTAGCGACCAATTGAGGAGCATACTTGGAGAGCTTGTTGAACTTGAGGGTGTACTCCCTCACACTCATGGAACCTTGCTTCAGATTCATGAACTCCATCATTTTAGCCTCTCTCAACTCAATAGGGAAGAACCGGTTGAGGGAGACGGCTTCGAACTCCTCCTAAGGAATAGCATCATGATTTCCCTTCTCCACCTTCCATTGCAAAAACCAAATTTGACCCACACCTTTTAGTTAATAGGGCGCTAGATTCGCCTTCCCCTATGAATTTACACCCATGATGGATAGTACCATATACACCTCATCTATGAATTCTTGGGGATCTTCCTTCACCTTGGACCCACGAAACTCTAGAGGGTTCATCCAAGTGAAGTCCCTCACTCTTGAGGCCGGAGTATGAGCATGAGGAGCTTCAGCCCCTTGATCTAATTGGTTGGTCATAGCATGGGCTAATGTTGTGATGGCATGTCGAAACTCGACTTGAGTAGTCTTTTCTCCTTGAGGGGCTTGGGGAGTGGGATAAATCGGTTGCCCCATGGATGCACGGCCCTTCCTTGGTGTTCCTCTTTGTAGCGGCATGATCTAGAAGAACAAAGAGCATTCGTTAGGGGGGAAAAGCCTTATCTTACATCTAAAGCATGATATATACCATGAAGAAGTGAAACATTTCCTAAAATACCTCATAGCCTCCCATTCATAATTATGGCGCGCTTCATAACCATGACTATGACCATAATTGACGCGCTATGTTGGATTCCGAGTACCATTAACAACCTGGTTCTATGATACCAAGTTTGTCACGACCCAAGCCTAGGGCCTAGACATGACGCAGAGAATTGGGAGCCCGAATGGACCCCAACCAAGCGTCTTAGTATATCATTTACACATCCTTGGTAATGGAAGCAAAATAAACCTCACATGATATAATAAAAGGGAATTGGGACTAAGGTAAAGTCATGATAATCATAAAAACATAAAGAATCAAGCTCATAGCATAAGTACATCATACTATCTAACAACACCTCTAGCATAGAATGGAGCGGGGGCTAAGACACTTTCCAGGCTCACCCACATAGTAACAAGTGTTCAACATAAAGAAGTCTCAAAATAGTAAGAGTAACATAGATTGTGTCCTCGGACTAAAGGACTCACCAAAGCTTATTTATGAAGTATCGAACTAGCCACGTGGAGGATGATCAGAAGGTGCTCCAATCCCTACATGGTAAGATCGTGTAGGCATAGAGTATGTGATGCAATGCAATAAGTCATAAGCGAATATAGTCAAAATGCATAATCGTAGGCAATAGATAAGTATAATTTCTATATGGCATGTATGATCAATGCTTAAAGTAAAACATACTTTTAAATCATTCAACTTGTATACTATATAACACATACGTGGGAAGAGACCCTAACTGACCTAGATCGAGTGGGCTACCACTTAGAATATGAGGCATGACACCTCCTCGACAAGGTGACCAAGGCATGGCACCCCCACTACAAGGTGACCGAGGCATGACGCCTCCTCGACAAGGTGACTGAGGCATGACACCCCCTCATCAAGGCGATCGAGGCATGATACCCCCTCGAAAAGGTGATCGAGGCATGACACCCCCTCGACAAGGTGACAAGGTAACAAGGTGACCGAGGCATGGCACACCCTCGACAAGGTGACCAAGGCATGACACCCCATCGACAAGGTGTGGCCTACTTACCAAGGCAAGACAAACATGATAAATTGATAACATGAGAGAAGATCATAATCATACATGAACCCTTGCTTTAATATGAATGGCTGACAAGAGTTAAAAACCTTAAAATAGGGCTTAACTTGTAACTTGTGAAACCATAAATAATTTTCATGAATTCAATATATATTTGAAAGCCCTTAATCATCATATGGTCACTTGATTTGTAAATCATGAAATAGATCATCAATAACTGAAGAATTCTTGACTTGACATTTTTTCAAACACATGGTAGATTCATGATACTTGTTCAAAACATGCAATTCAAGAGTGAAGTAAGATGAGTAAACTTAATGCAAATCAAGCCACCAACATGTCGTAAAACCCCCATATAAGGTGCTTTGAGATCCATCATGAAGACTCATAAAAGATCATAGTTTCATAGCTCAAAACATGTATAGTCTCAATAGATAAAGATCAACTCATAGTGCAAGCTTAAAATAGATACCCATACATAATCAACAAACTTTTATAAAATCCCAACATAATTCATGTTCATATTTCATCATAGAGATACTTATAAGTAATACAACTCAAAAACATACAAATTTTCATGAAAAGGGAAGGTTGGGCTCCAAGGATGAAAGGAGCCAATAGATGAAACCCACATACCTCAACTTGGATTTTCTTCAGATGAGCTTGAAGGAAATTTAGAGCTTGAAGTGAATCCTTGAGTCCAAAACTTAAGCTTGAAATCCTTGAATTTGGAATGAGATATTTTGTTATGTCTTGGAGAGCTTTTAGAGAGGGTCTTGAATGATATATAGTTGAAAAGTGGCCAAGTAGTGGTGACTTCAAGTTTGACTGGGCATGGGGTTATGACCCCAATGCCCTTGGGTGCATAAGAAAAGCTAAGAAAATTTTTATACTGATTCGCATCTGGTATGCAAAACGGACCCAACACGTAGGAACAAATAATATTTATCCGCGCCCCTAGCGCATCGCGGCCAGGGCGCGGATACTCTCTAGAATTCAGAAATCTACGAAAATTATTTTTCACACAGGTCTTCTAAAATCCAGGTTATTTCCATTCCCTTCTCGATTTTGCCCCCTGATCGGGAATATGAAGTCAAATTTTCGATATCACGCACAATTTTGAGATATATTAAAACTACGATTATAGGCATTTTCAAAGCACATTTTTTGGAGCGTTTTAATGTCTCCCCCTTGGGAACATTCATCCTCGAACGTCAAAGAATCATGCATAAGAGAAGTAATCATGAAGATTACAGCCTGACAAAAATGCAACAAATGCATTTAAACATCATTTTCAAAAATCTCAACATGAATGTCAAAAATCACCAGAACTCGTTATCATGGACATGTATGCATGCAAAAATGTTATGAGGGCTGAAACTTAAGACTTGAAATCATAGAAAGGACCTAGTTTTTTGTCTTCAAATTGAATATAACGAAAGAGGTACGGATATCGCTTCTTTATGTCCGCTCCGGCTTCCTTATGTGGCACTTTCCACCTGTTGATCCCTCCAAAGAACCTCGACGAATGCTACATCCTTGTTCCTCAACCTTCCCACATGTCTATCCAATATCTCCACCGGAACATCCTCATAGGTCAAATTATCCTTCACAACACCCTCCAGCATCAACGGGCTCTATAGCACTCTAGTCACCTACATACTTCCTCCCCATCGCAACATGAAAGACCGGATGAACCATGTTCATATCCATAGGCAACTCCACCTTATAGACAACCTTACCAGTTCTACTCAACACCCTTTGAGGACCCATAAACCTTGGGCTCAACTACCCTCTCTTGTTAAAATGAGTCACACACTCCATAGGTAGGACTTTCAAATAAACTCAATGATCAACATTAAGCATACATAGCCTATCTTGGTACCCAAGGACATTATCTCCCCCTTGGGAGAAAACCCCTTCCTTACCACACTTCACCAAATCTTTCAATCCTAGGAGGGCGGGATCAAGGTATTACTTTAACTTGACCTCTTCCACCAAAGAAGATTTGGAACTATCAAAACTACTACACCACCATTCTCAACTTCATCTAACCTCATTCCTAACCTAGCCAACTGGCGTACTGCTCTAACCACCCCTTTGTTCCCCAAAAATTCAGACTTTTCATACTTAGCATACAACCTCTCATCCTTCAAAATTGCAACACCACCTTCAAATGATTCACAAGCTCTTCTTCACTCTAGAAATAAATTAATATATCATCACTAAAAACTACCCCAAACATATCAAGGTAGGGTTAAAGACCCTATTCATGAGATCCATAAACATGAGCAGGGCATTAGTCAAGCAAAAGACATTCCCACAAATTAAAAATATCGGGTTGGATATCAAGAACTCATTGACCACTGGAACCGACTCAATAGGAATGACTTGAGACTCAACATCTCTAACCCTTACGAGATGGTAAATGTAACCCTAAGAGATCAATTTGGGCCTTAAGACAAGAAATGAATCTACCCTTAACTAACACTTTACAATTTTCCCACTCAAGTATGGACTCATTAAGGAATTGGAATCTAACTTTACGGGCTCTACATTCAACGGAAGCACGATATGCATGTAGCCAATCCATCCCAAGATCTCAAATCTCACCATGCCAAGTTTAACAAAATTACAAGACAAGACTTTATGCAATAAGGACACGAAACAGCCCCCTATAGACTTTCCTAGCAACAATAGACTCATCAATGGGGGTAGACACCAAAAGGTTTACATAACAAATCGGGACACATGAAGCCTATTAGCCACAAGAGGAATAATGAAAGAAACAGCAGTACCCGGATCTATCAATGCGTACACATCAAATTAAAAAACCTTTAACATACTGGAAACAACATCGGGCACCTCATCCCCTCCTTGCCTCCCTTGAAGGCATAGAACCGATTATGTTGTGAAGCACCCCCTTGTTGGCCACCTTGAGCCCCTTGATCAATATAACCACTTTGTTCTTAGGGTCGACCACCATTTTCCCTTTTTCAAGCATAAGGACAATCAACTAGCTTGTGACCCACTTCACCAAAGCTATAACAAGCATTGGTTTTCCTCAAGCATGGACCATTATGGTTCCTCCTACACCTTTGACACTTGGGGTTAGTCCTCCCACCATAGCCATCTTGACACCTTGGGTTAGACACCCCATCAATAGCCAATCTCTGGGTTGGACATTGGAGGACTCTTGGCCTTGGACGCCACCATCAAATTGAGTCCTCTTGGATTCCTCACTTCCCCTTTTCCTAAGCTTCTCCCCCACAAGTTGTTCAGCATAAGTCATGAGCCGGGACAAGTCCATATCACTTATAAGCATCACGGTATGGCACTCTTTATTTACCAAGTCAGACACCCCGCCCACACACACACACACAAACTTGTTCATCCTTGATCTAGGTTCAGCGACCAATTGAGGAGCATACTTAGAGAGCTTGTTGAACTTGAGGGCGTACTCACTCATACTCAAGGAAACTTGCTTAAGATTTATGAACTCCATCATTTTCGCCTCTCTCAACTCAATAGGGAAGAACCAGTTGAGGAAGACGACTTTGAACTCCTCCCAAGGAATAGCATCATGATTTTCCCTCTCCACCTTTCATTGCACAAACCAAATTTGAGCCACACCTTTTAGTCGGGAGGCCACTGGATTCACCTTCTCCTCCGAATTTACACCCATGATGGATAGCACCATATACACCTCATCTATGAATTCTTGGGGTTCTTCCTCCGCCTTGGACCCATGAAACTCCGGAGGGTTCATCCTAGTGAAGTCTCTCACTCTTTAGGCCGGAGTATGAGCATGAGGGCTTGGGCCCCTTGATTCAATTGGTTGGTCATAGCATGGGCTAACATTGTGATGGCATTTGGGAACTCGACTTAAGTAGCTTCTTCTCCTTGAGGGGCTTGGGGAGTGGGATAAGCTAGTTGCCCCATGGATGCATGACCTCTCCTTGGTGCTCTTCTTTGTAGCGGCATGATCTAGAAGAGCAAAGAGCATTCGTTGGGGGGGGAGGAGGGAAGCCTTATCTTACATCTAAAGCATGATAGAATCTAAAGCATGGTATAGAACATGAAGAAGTTAATCATTTCCTAAAACGTCTCATAGCCTCTCATTCATAAGTGTGGCGCACTTCACAACCATGAATAGGACTCTAATTGACACGGTGTACAACCTAGTACTTTTATACCGAGTTTATCATGACCAAAGCCTAAGGCCCAAATGTGACACGGCGAATGGGGACCCTGAAGGGACCCCAAGCAAGCCTTTTACAATATCATTCACATATCCTTGGTCGCGGAAGCCAAAATAAACCTCACAAGATATAATAAAAAAGAAGCGGGACTAAAGGAAAGTCTTAATATTCATAAAAACATAAAAGAGTCAAGCTCATAGTATAAGTACATCATAATATCTAACAACACCTCTAACATAGAATGGAGCGAGGGCCAAGACACATTTTGGGCTCACAATCATAGTAGCAAGTGTTCAATATAAAGAAGTCTCAAAATAGCAAGGGATACGTAGATAGTATCCTCGGACTTGAGGACTCACCAAAGATTATCTCTGAAGTAATGAACTAGCCACGTGGAGGATGATTAAAAGGTACTCCGACCCCTACATGGTAATATCATGTAGGTATTGGGTAATGTATTAGTACATTTGAATGTACTAAGTATGTGGGATACAATGCAATAAGACCTAAGCGAATATAGTCAAAAATGCATAATTGTAGGCAAGAGATAAGTATAATCTCAACATGGCATGTATGATCAATGCTTGAAGTAAAACATGCTTGTAAATCATTTAACTTGTATAGTATATAATACATGTGTGGGAAGAGACCTTAACCGACATAGACCGAGCGGGCTACCACTCGGAATCTGAGGCATGACACCCCCTCGACAAGGTGACTGAGGCATGGTACCGCCTCGACAAGGTGACCGAGGCATGGCACCCCCTCGACAAGGTGATCGAGGCATGACACACCCTTGACAAGGTCACCGATGCATGACACCCCTCGATAAGGTGACCGAGGCATGACACCCCCTCAACAAGGTGACAAGGTGACCGAGGCATGACACCCCCTTGACAAAGTGTGGCCTACTTACCGAAGCAAGCCAAACATGATAACATGATAACATGAGAGAAGATCATAATCATACATGAACCCTTGCTTTAACATGAATGGTTGACAAGAGGTAAAAACCTTGAAATAGGGCTTAACTTGTAACTTGTAAAATCATAGATAATTTTCATTAATTCAACACATACTTGAAAGCCCTTAATCATCATATAGTCACTTGACTTGTAAATCATGAAATAAATCATCAATAACTGGAGAATTCTTGACTTGATATTTTATCAAACACATGATGGGTTCAAGATACTTGTTCAAAATCATGCAATACAAGAGTGAAGTAAGATGAGTAAACTTAGTGCATATCAACCCACCAATATGTGGTAAACTCCTCATGTAGGGTACCTTGAAATCCATCATCAAGACTCATAAAAGATCATAGTTTCAAAGCTCAAAACATGTATAGTATCAATAGACAAAGATCAACTCATAGTGTAAGCTTTAAATAGATACTCATGCATAATCAACTATACTTTGATAAAACCCCAACATAGTTGATGCTTATATTTCATAATAGAGATACCTATAAGTAACACAACTAAAAAACATGCAAATTTTCATGAAATGGAAAAGTTAGGCTCCATGGGTGAAAGGACCTAATGGATGAAACCCACATACCTCAAACTTAGGTTTTCTGGAGATGAGCTTGAAGGAAATTCAGAGATTGAAGTAAATCCTTGAGTCTAAAAGTTAAGCTTGAAATCCTTAAATTTGGAATGAGATATTTGGTTAAGTCTTGGAGAGGTTTTAGGGAGGATCTTGAGTGATATAGAGTTGAAAAATGGCTAAATGTAGGTGATTTCATGTTTAAGTGGGCATGGGACTATAACCCCACTTCCCTTGGCACATAAGAAAAACTAAGGAAATTTTTGTACTGGTCTGTGTCTGGTCCGTGATGCATACCCAACGCGTAAGAACAAATAACACTGATTCGTGCCTCTGGCGCGTTGCGGCTAGCACACGGATGCTCTCTGGATTTTAGAAATTAGCAAAAATTATTTTTCGCATGAGTCTTCTAAAATCCAAGTTATTTTTATTCCTCACTCAATTTTGCCCCCTGATCAAGAATATGAAATCAGAATTTTGATATCACCATGGATTTTGAGATATATGAAAATTACAATTATGGGCATTTCCAATGTACATTTTTGGGGCATTTTAATATCTCCCCCTTTGGAATATTTGTCCCCGAATGTCAAAGAATCATGCATAAGAGAAGTAATCATGAAGATTTCAGCCTAACATGAATGCAAAAAATGCACTTAAACATCATTTTCAAAAGTCTCAACATAAATGTCAAAAATCTCCAAAACTTGTTATCATGGACATGTATGCATGCAAAAATGTCATGAGGACTGAAACTTAAGATTTGAAATCATAGAACGAATTTGCTATCTTAAGCTTGAATAGAACAAAAGAGGTACGGATATCACTTCTTCATGTTCGCGCCAGCTTCTTATGTGGCACTTTCAATCTATTGATCCCTCCAAAGTACCTCGACGGATGCTACATCCTTGTTCCTCAACCTTCCAACATGTCTATCCAATATCTCCAATGGTACCTCCTCATACGTCAAATTATCCTCCACAACACCCTTCAACCTCAAAGGGCTCTATAGCACTCAACTCACCCACACACTTCCTCCCCATCAACACATGAAAGACCAGATGAACCATGTTCATATCCATAGGCAACTCCATCTCATAGGCAACCTTACCAATTCTCCTCAACACCCTTTAACCCACAAACCTTGGGCTCAACTTCCCTCTCTTGTCAAAACGAGTCACACCCTCCATGGGTGGGACTTTCAAGTAAACCGAATGATCAACATTAAGTACAAATAGCCTATCTTGGTGCCCAAGGACACCATCTCCCCCTTGGGAGAAAAACCCTTTCATACCATCCTTCACCAAATCTTTCAATCATTGGAGGGCGGGATCAAGATCTTTCTTTAACTTGACCTCTTCCACCAAAGAAGATTTGGAACCATCAAAAACCACTACACCACCATTCTCAACTTCATCCAACCTCATTCCCAACCTAGCCAATTGGCATACTTCTCTAACCACGCCTTTGTTCTCCAAAAATTCATACTTTTCATACTTAGTAAACAACCTCTCATCCTTCAAAATTGCAAAACCACCCTCAAATATTTCAATAGAATTTTATTTAGCCTCAATTATATTCAAATTTCTTAACTTTGTCAAATATTTTCTTATTTGGAAAAATCCACACAATTTTTTTCTATCATGTGAAGAATATTATTTCTCCAAAATCACTTGCATCAGATGATCTTTTTCCTTTTCTTGTTCGTTCTTCCTTTTGTTCCTCCATCGTTCTCTTTTTTTTTTTCTTTGGAGATATTAACCACAAAAAAAAATAATTTTCTTCTTCAGAGTAAGAAAGAGGGAGGGAGACCTACCTTCTCTCATCTTTTTAACATTATTAGAATATACCTACATCCACAATGAAGTTTTTGGCATCTATAATGGAGATTTAGGATCAATAATTTTTTCTTCACTAAGGCACCCAGATGATTTTCTTAATTCCGGTTCGAGCACAATATTTGCAGATATATGGACACTCTCTCCATTTTCACTGGGAGCTAAAAGGAGGAGGTCACTCATGTTGGCACGTATGAGCACGACACGCAAAATATGACTAAACAAAATCAAGCTCTTACATTTTTCATTAACGTCATATCATCGATTATGAGGAAGAAAAGCCCATATTGTTACAAGTTTCATCTTCGCCGAGTTAGTCGTGGCCTTCTATTTGCAAGTCGTTTGTCATCGGAGGAAGGTCGCGAACTCAAGGTTTCATTTGAGGAAGTCGGTGTATGGTTCACAATCTTATTGGAGCACCTTCATGGTTCTAACTGCAAGATTCTTAAAGGTCCATTCTTTACCTTCTATTTGTATTGGGTGAGCTTGTATGTGTATGGAATAATAATCTTCCTTCATGCTATAATATATACTTTAGTTTGACTTTTTGGATGCCAAAGTAGTTTCATGCTAAAGTAGTAGGAAATTTCACATGAATTAATTAAGAATATTCAATTAAATGTGTATGTTTATATGCCATTGGTGTTCTTAATTAACTGTAACTTTTTCTTCTTTTTTTTAGGGTGGGAGAGGGGGGGTTTAAAATTTTATTCCTAATGAAAATACATTCTTTAACTAAATGAGAAGTCACTGAATCTATTGTAGAAGTATTAAATTTCGTTTTATCGTTATGTATTTTTCAACTTGAATCGATTTCTTTGGGCATTCTATTAATCATTTAATAAGTTCTAATTTTGTATTTATATCACTACCATCTTGATTTACCATGCTAACTAATTGATTCGAGTAAACGATATGATTTAGCTCTTTGTTAAACTAGAGTTAGAATCTATGTGCACTAGAGTAGTTTATCAGTAATGAATGTGAGTTGATTCAATTAAGAGTGAGATTCGAGATAATGATGAGAATTTGGCCATTCTATGACCCTTTATTAACAATTTAATAGTGAGAAGAGGTACCAAATTATTTCAAGTCTGTTATATTGAGTAAAGAGAAGAGAAAAGAATTAGTTTCCCTCCCCTTACGTGCTTATATCGATCAAGAATTGTTATAGCTATATTAGTTTTCTTTAATTCTTTTGATTACTTAAATATTAAGAACAAATATACTCTCATCTTCCCCCCCCCCCCCCCCCCCCT
>JAABOM020014050.1:0-19209 GCA_011800125.2 Solanum clarkiae | reverse complement strand
GGAAGCCTCCTGTTGATACGATGGTGAAACTAAATACAGATGGGGAGCGTATTGAACAATTCAGGCACCATAGGTGGAGGTAGAATCTTAAGAGATCACTAAGGAGACATGATCTTCGCTTTCTCTATTCCAAAGTCAGAAATTCAAGCTGCTAAGTATGGATTGCAACGATGTCCAAAGCGGACAGTACTTCACAGTGTTGGGCCAGGTCGTTACAATTACTGTAGCACTCGGTTGCTACTCATATTGATCGGGCATCTTTGGTTGTTCAACCCATTCACACACATCTTTTTTCTGGCCAACATTTAAGGTGAACTTTGTTTTCAGTTTAATACGTCTCCTATCATCAGTCAATTGCAAGTGTAAATCATTTCGAAGACAATATTCTTTCAAATACATTCTTGCCTTCTCATTATCCTTTGTCCTCTCTTTTTTGTCCATGACAGTATGAAAAATATTGTCAAAGATATTCTTCTCTGTATGCATTACATCAAGATTATGGCGAACTAGATTGGTCTTATGGCAAATCCTAAAAGATGCTTTTTTTGGTCCAATTATGTAGTTTTTCATAGACATAAAATTTGCATAGACTAGACTCAGTGATATTAGAAAATCCTCTCACTTTTTCCCATACTTGATCTCCAGTTAACCTAGGAGGAGGCTTGGACTTTTTTCTCTCTTCTTTTGTAAAAAGAACTTTTGTCTCTTCTATATTCATGATTGAGAGTCAAGAATTGACAATTACAATCAAAACATCTAACTTTTCTTCAATTTCTCAAATTAAAAGTTTTTGTATGTTCCATGCAAATTGGGCATGCTAATTTACCCATTGTACTCCATCCTAACAACATGCCATAAGCTGGAAAATCATTAATTGTCCACATCAATGCTGCTCACATGACAAAACTTTGCTTCTTGGACACATCATAAGTTAGTGCACCATCTGTCCATAATTGTAGCAACTCGTCTATTAATGGTTGAAGATACATATCAATTTTACTCTTAGGATTGTGAGGACCTGGAATGATCATATTAAGAACATGTATGGAGAAATCATACAAATATCAGGAGGAAGATTATAGGACGTGACAATCACAGGCCAATAAGAGTATGATGTCGTCGACTGGCTATAGGGAGTAAAACCATCAGTCAAGTCTAACATTTCTAGGCTCTACAACAAAGTCTGGATAAGTTCGATCAAAACTTTTCATGCTTCTCTATCTAAAGGGTTGCACAATACACCTTCTTCCCTGTGATTTTTGTAGTGCCACCTCATGTTCCCAGCAGATTGCATTGAAGCATATAAACGTTAATGTCACACCTAAAGTCCCGTTAGGGCGGACTGGCACCCGTTGTCGATAAGGCCCGGGAGAACCAACCTGTGTTTATGCGCTTCCTATACATATTATAAGGGATTCCTATATTCAACATGCCTTTAAGAAAATAAACAGTGATAATAAGCCAAAAGGAAATGCATATGGCTAGGCAGTTGGGGCCACAATGTTTAAAGTACGAGACATGACCACACTTTTAATTAATATAGTCTACAAAACCTCTACATAAGTAAAAGTATCTGATAAGAGTCAGAACAGGCCTTGCCTCGACTAACTATACAATACAAAAATATAAGCTCTAGATGCACAAACTCCAAAGCAACCTGGAGCTTGGTAACAGCAGCTGGAGATCTTGTACTCCTACTGGGGAGATCTACTAGCACCTGTACCTGCAACATGAAATATAGGTCCCCCCATAAGGGACGTCAAGACGAGATAATATACTAAATATGTAAGGCAGGAAATATTGTATATGAAGTAACAACTCAAATGAAACTATGCACTGGTGTAGGATAACAAACCACCTTTAGTTATACTGTGGGATCATGTACTTTATGTTATTTTTATTTCTTTACCTTTACTGTATAATCTGTGCACAACATGTAATACAAATGACCAGCTGATCAGTGGTAAAACTATATCGGGATCGACCCTGGCTAGGCTCTTACTGAACCCCTCGTGCTACCCCTCATGATAGGATCGACCCTGGCTAGGTGATTCTTCTATCCCTTGGGCTACCACCCATCAATAAACAATATACTTTACTTTTCAATTACCTGTGAGATGGTTCTTTTGGTGGTCACAATGTTGGAGCTGTAGAGCTGTATATGTAACATATGACATGTAAATAATCATACAATATAATATGACAATGAAAAGAGTACGTTACACAAATAATGAAATGCATATGAAATGAAACAACTCGTGAACTTTATTTAGCAACAAGAACCCATGTAACTTGGTATCCACGTATGTATGAAGATTTGAAGATGACTATGCATGGGAACATATGATCATGTGAAAGGGTGGAGACATAGTTAATAGTTATGTCGGAGTTGGTAAGTTCCTTTATGTGCCAAGGAAGAATCTGGATTTCATGCCAAGTAATACGAAATCAATTAGCCTTACATACCTCATTGTATGACCTCGTTACTACCTTAGAGTGATGCTTTTCCCCCAAATATTTATCTAAAATATATTAGGCAATAATACTAGTATTAGCAGCAAAGAAACACTTCTTGGCATCTCAATATCATAAAAACTAATACTTGGGCAGCAAGCTTACAATTAGCAACCCAAAGGTATTCCTTCAACCTTTTCACTTATAATCGTACTTTCTAACAACTATTCTTATGTAAATGCCATATGCATCTTGTTTTAGACACTTAAAAGTTTTATAATAGTTCATAGGGTACAAGACATAACAATCCTATACAACACACAAATAGGCAGCATCGCATTCGTATTCTCGCTACGTTTCGACGTCAACACTCCCGAATCTGTTCCAACTTTACCCAAACTGTATCCAAGGTTTTGACATATAAAACCAGTCTTACAATAGTCCAAAAATACTCCCAAATTAGATGATGGCCGTGAAGAACAATTTCCAATCATCAGCTCACAAGTTTCTTTTAAGAGTACAATTAAGATATCCTTCAATAAGTCATCTTTGCATACTGTAACAGTGGTGAAGCAGCCTGGTTACATTACTATAAAATAAACATTTGGTAAATACATAAGTATAACTTCGTAATACAGCCAACCAAGAATAGAAAAGCCTCTTAATTAACAAGAAAATTGTACAACCATCCTTAAGATACATGCTGTCCAGAATTTCCAGCACATGCATAATTAGCTTGTTTCTTTGGTTTTGATAAACAAACCATACTAGGGGCATAAGTAGATTTACTTACATTTAAACTCAATGTTTAGAGCTTCTTTAAAAATACCTATAAGATTGTAAGGCCTGTTTTCCACACGTTGAAAAAGAACAAAGAATAACCAAGAAAGCAGATTTTTTTGTCCAAGTTGAAATGACTTTAGAGGGCTGTCTTTATCCCTTTTTAAAAGATTTCTTGGATGACTTACTATTTATTTCTTAGGATTAATATATTGATTTGGTTATGCAGCTTCTTTCTCCTTTCTCTTGGGCCTTAAGGGGCTCCAAATTGATGGGCCTTTGCTGCCCATTTCCCCTTTCTCTTAGTTAGTTTTGGGCCTAAATTATCAAAGAAATTGTGATGTCTTTGGGCCTCTTTTAATATCCTCCTTGGGATGAAAATATAGTCAATTTATGATTCTAAAACATGGGCTAAAGTTACACCCTTAACAGAGACTTTATTGTCAGAGGTGGGGTGTTACACATGCCCAGAAAGACTAATGGTTTCCACCGAAAATATCATATTGTAAGGTGTGGACATCTTATCGAAAAGGCCATGCCATAAGGTAGAATGAATTATGGATCCTACTCAAAAGATTATATTGTAAAGTAGGGGATATATTATACTACCTATCAAAAAGACTATGTCATACGATAGAGATATTGGTAACACTCTCCAAAAAGGTTGTACCGTAAGACGAGTAGGGGCCATTTAGCCCATTTCATGAAAGTTGGTAAAAAGGGTTGATAAGGTATTCCATATTGAGATTACATTCCTTGATCATGATTTATAAGCCATTTTTTACCTTAAACATTGATCATACATGTCATATTGATGTTATACCTATCCTTTGCTTATAATTATGCATTTCGATTGTATTGCCTATCCCTTGCTAGCATTGCATCCTACATACTTAGTAAATTTAAATGTACTAATGCATACTCTATGCCTATATAATGTTACCATGTAGGAACCAGAGCCCCTCTTGGTCATCCTCCTCCATATGGCTAGTACGATCTTTCTCTCAAGATAGTTGGTGATTTCGGGGACACTGGTCACGCTCTTATGTTATGTATTAAGGCTCTCTTTCTTTATTGTATATTTTGAATGTGAGGTTGAGCTCGGTTGCTTATGTTGGCCTGCTAAGTTCTATGTTTAGAGGTGTTGTTTGATAAGATATATATTGATACTATGAGCTTGACTCTCTTGACTCTATGATGTTTTATGCTATGAAAAATGTCCCTTAGCCCCGGTTATCCCTATTTACAATCTTTCATTGATATTTTATTTCTTCCTCTACCAAGGATATGTAATGATATGTTAATATGCTTGCTTGGGGTCTCTTTGTGTTCCCGATGCACCGTGTCACGTCTAGGCCCTAGGCTTGGGTCATGACATAGGTCTAATCTCTAATCAGGACTATCACTATCATCATGTTATCTCCCTCGTCACATCAAAAGTACTCTGTTTCCCCTAATTAACATCTATAATTCACCCTCGCTAAAAGAATATCAAAATATATACATCAACATAGACCTCTTTCTAGTTTTGAGCACGCCCTAACACATCTTGACTCTCTCTCTCTATCTCTATACCTCATCATGACAATCATAGGGAATTCACCACTCTTTCATCAAACTTACAAAAATCAATGCAACACCTTTACTTACCTGATAGACACATAACTCTAACTACAAGCCTCAACCAGCCATCGGTCTTACTATCTCGTCTCTTTCTTTCCTTCATCATCCTTCTAACTCCAGGATGAATTAATTCTACTTAGGGTTTATAAGACCTTAAATCACACTCTCTTAGGTGGTGATATCAAACTTATAGGGACATGATTTTCCCCCACATGGATAACATTGAAAGTAAGTTTTGAAAAAGAGTGTCTGGATATATCTAGAGCTAACACCAATGCACGATTCATATGAGTAAGATGGTACTCTTTCAAGTCAATCAACTTTGCACACTACTCAGCTTCTCTCAATCCTGGTGTAATCTCTCTACCATTCTAATTACTTATTCTAGGGATCTCATCGGTAAGAGTTTGAACATTGCTCTCTCTATCACCTCTGAATGAGGGATAGTTGAAAGTTTTAGAGTAGCGCACGAATCAACATAGATTTTTGAGGAATTAACTTCTATCGCAAGATTTAGAATCTGAAAGAGGGGGAAACTTTTCCTAAATGTCAGTAGTCCCTCATTTATACAAGTGGAGCCCTCATGCCCATAAATAAGTTCCAATAGACACGGCTTCATAGACCACCTAGGATGCTTGAACTCATGCTCTGATACCAAGTTTGTCATGCCCCGGGAGGGTACCCTCGACGTGGTCGACACTCAGAGATTATTGCTAGTCGCCAAACGAACCACTTGGCCTCATCACATTCATTCAATCAATAAACTCTATCAATCAGCGGAAGACAATAGAAACTAATGAGCACATCTTATCTAGTCTCAAAAGATTATTATAAATAAAAGAGCTAATAAAAAGAAACTAGCTCAATAAGTCTTACATCAATATTTGACTCTAGTCTATTAAGCCTCTATCACTATCAAGTGGTGCCAATGACAGACCCATGGCTACCTCAAATCAAATAAAGTAAAAATAATCAAGTCTGACTCTAAAGCAAGATGAAATAAAGGTAATGAATCCTCCGAAGTAAGGGAGGCTTACCAATTAGCTGAACTAGTCAGATCCTCAATGATGCGCCTGTTAGTGATCTCTAATCCTTATATATACATCATAAAATTATGCATGCAAACTGGTATCAGTACGTGGAATATATGATATGGTAAATAGATGAATAAAATAGAAACAAGTAGAATAATATGGCATAATATCATCTCAGAATAAATACCTATCAAATTGTCAAATGTCAATCTAAAGTAAGAATAAAGAGTAGACAAGTGACTCACCAATATCAATCACCTCATACAATCACATAAACATCAGAGTACTATTAATGAGAAACCTATCTAGGAGTTTCTCTAATCGACACCATTACCTATGAGCCAGTGATGGTACAATAAAGTGATGTTATTGCCACATCCTTCCAATACCTTGCCAATATACAGGATGAGTCAAGTCTATCAGTGGATCCAAAAATCTATCAAGTCCTCTTTTGGGACTGAGGAAATATCCATTTTTCATGGTCCAATTCTCTCCTACACTGACCATGTAGTTAATGAGTGCAAGTGGGACTCACTCCTACTCATGTTGGTGCTCAATACTCCTCCCTAGCTTAACATGCTCATAAGCTATCAAACATCAAGATTTCTCATCACTTAGTCTCTTTGGATACAGAACATCAACTCATCTCATCATCTATCAGCTCAAGAAGTTAGGGACATTTTTAAGATTAAATTCAACCTCTTTAAGACTCTAAGGATATCAATCTCATCAACATTATCATAACACATTCAATTTAGGACCAGAACCACTACAACATGTACATTTACATCATCAAGGCTCTAGATTCATCTCCTAAATTCATTCTTGCATACTTTCAAAAGTTGACATATAATGTTTATAAAATATCTCATGAAAATATTTAATTCAAGAAAATAAGTTTATGATGTCATTAACGTATGAAAATATATGCAAGTAATATAGTTTTCAAGAATTTAATTAAGATAATACTTCAAGAATCATGTATGGGGACTTATGGACTTTCAACTCATCTATGACCATTTATGGGGAACATGGGAGAACAATCCCATGCTTTTAGTTTAGCATTACATACTTGAACAATTGATATTACCTTCAAAATTTGATAAATACTAGCTTTTTTGGAGAAAATCCTCGATCTTAGTAGTTCCTTTAGAGTGGAAGAACTTGGAAAGACATTGTTTGAAGGGGTTCTCCTTGATTCTTGAATTCTTGACTTAGAAGTTTTTGAGTTCTTAATGAAGAACCCTATATTTTTGAAGAAGAAGAATCAAGAAACCCTTTCTTGGGATTCTTGAATTTGTCTTCTTGAAACCCTAGGTTATGATTTACGATTTTATTAGAGGTTCATGAATAGATGAAGAAATTTTAGTTGGGTAGATTAAAGTTTATGAAGAATAACTTACCTTGATAAAGAATCTTGAAAGCTAATCCTAAATTAATGACTTTCTTAGTGATTCTTGTGCGTTTATGTTTAGGAGTGAAGAAGAAGGGTTTTTGTTATGAAAACTGACGTTTTATGCGTTTTGAGACCTTAAATAAACCCCCAAAGATTTTTGAATAAAAGTACCCTCAAAATAAAAAATAAAAAAACATCATCAGTGTATTTAGTAAGGGTCGTGTTTGGTTTGCGACGTGCTCTGGGCTTGAACCTTCAGACAGCTCTGCACTCCTTCGCTAAAATGGTCATGACTTTTTACTTCGCACTCTGTAAGGCAAAATTAGATGCGTCAGAAAGCTAATTCAAATATCCTCGATTTGATATATTATGGGTCACCTAACTCATTGTACTTTAGGAGATATGGTCATTTGAAGTTTGACCCTTTTATCTACTCATACGAAAACTTAATTGTAGAAATGTTTTGGACTTGGCTTGATGTAAAAGATCCCTTATACTCATTTATTGAACTTAGGAAGGGTTGGGGAATGACCAAAAGGCCCATCCTGTAATAAGAAACAAAATTTCACTCTGTGACACCATGTCCGCGTCGCACCTAGGGCGCGAACATATGTATTTTCGCGAATTTTCTCAAAACACGTTCTTTCCAATTTACGTTAATTTTTTTTCAAAAATAATTGTAAGTGCACATTCCTAGCACATATCCCCTGGTGCGCGCCTCAACACTATTTTTATTTTTATTACGAGAAATTATCTTTTGTTTCGGTCACTCTAAAATCTAATCGAGATCATTTTTCCACTCAATGTTTCATGCTGGTCGTAAATTCTGTCGCAAATTTTCTACTGGAGCTTGGGAAGATGCATTATGTGCATGATTCCAGCCTAGGGGTATTTTAGAAATTTCACGGGGTGTTACAGAATGTGATAGAGTGTGCTCAAACTAGAAGGAAATTTATGTTAACATGTTATAGTGAAGTGTAGATGTTGAATAGGGGAAAAGAGTGCTTTCAATGTGATAGAACTAAATTAGTCTTATGATTTTTAAGTGAGAGTTCACGAGACTCATCGAATTATGAGCTTAGTCAGATAAGGAGATATGATTGAATAGGTGAGTGGTACTAAGTTATGAGGAAGGGGTATGTTGACTGAATACTCGCTATGAGATTTTAGTGGGGTTATGCTCCCTAAAAGTTTTACCTAGTGGTTGTAGGTTGGCATTAGGAGGTGTGTGATAGATGTACATGCTAGTGATAGACCCTAAGCTTAAACTTTGAGGAGTGGTGTTATAGAGGAGATAACATTGTGAGAGTGATAGTCTTAGTTGGTGATTTTCTCTAAGAGGCTTGCCACAATGTATGTTTGAGATGAAGATGCTGATTTGTGAGGAAGTGAAGCTATAGGCAGGGTATAAGTGCCCCTTAGGTAAGATGAGTGAGACGAGGATAGTTCAATAGACAAGAAGAGGCTTGAGATATGTACCCATGAGTGTGAAAAATGTGTGAAGATCTAAGTTATGACTACTATAAGAATCTAGACAATATTTTTTGAGTTGCAATGTGGAATAGGTTGATGTAAGCATCCCTTATCATTTCGAGTAACCCAGTTGATTGGGGATTATGGATAGATGATGATGAGTTTCCCATTATAGTGTAAGTCATGTACAAATGAGTTTATAGGAGCATAGAAGTTGAGTTTTAGCAGTCAAGAAGAAGAGGTTAGATTGTGAAAAGTGGTTATGTACGCCGTTAGGAGCAAAAAATATATATAGAGAGTTCCATAGCTATAAAAAGAAGCTAAGAACGATATCGCTAAAGAGAGTCTGAGTGGATAGTCATATAAATATATATATATATATGCGACTATAGCATAACAAAAGAGTTTAAGATATTCTTGTGGATAGTGATTCACTAACCATATGGGGACATGTACTTATAGCCTAGTACAGAGAATTGATTCGCAAACTTAGAGAGATGACCCTAGATCTAAAGGGGAGATAATGAGGTGTTGAACCAAAGTAGACCTTGAGATTTTGATTGTGATGGGTTGATCAGGATGAGATATCAATTCCTTTCTATCTCATATAGTCCTTATACTTCAGTTAAGGGGACACTCTATTCCCATCTTGTGTATGACTTCCATGCTTATGGCCTAGTCCCATACTTACCATGCTGATTCCCGTTCATGTTGAGTTTTGAGGATGAGAAGCAATAACTTTATTTGATAATTCTAATCTTAACCAATGGATCCAAGAGTTTCTAGTCCCATGTTGAATGAGATGTAACCTGAGTTTTACACTACGTATAGCTTTGTGAACTTAGAGTGAATCTTGATAGATGAGGGAGATCGTACTTCATCAAATATCCTCAGACAAGATTTCTCGATTGAGACGTGCCAATGATCTTTCGTTCCAATCCCTTTGAGAGATCTTGCTTTCTAGTCTTGATAGGAATGTTGATGATAGTAGATGATTTATGGATGATAGGAGAGAATGAGTGCTCCTGAATTGTGATAATGGAGTTGAGTTCCTATCTTTGAGTTGATGTTCCTTTTAAGCCTCTACATACTCGAGTATGCATGTCCTTGATAGCATTCATGCCTAATAATAATGTTGGAATAAAGTTTGAATTCTAGATATTGAGTTCGAAGTCTATTCTTGAGAATGAGTATTCGAGTATCTTAGTATTTGAGTTCTTGATGGTATTCATGCTAGCTTTGCATAGAGAGTAGGCAGTTTGAGGTTTCCCCAAAAGGGGAGATGATGAGTTCCTCCACGTCCATGATGCTGATAGTGGTAGACTGAGAATGAGCGTAGATGAGGAAGACTGAATGTATCCTTATTGTGATATTAGTGCTAAATTTGTGTCATGTAGGGATAGAGGAAGGGAGGAGGAGAGAGATGAGAACTTATGATGTGCAATAGATAGGTAAGAATATGTTGGTCTGTCTTTGAGAGAAGATTCTCATTAAATGGTGGAAGTAGAAGTGACGAGTAGGCTTGAAAATTTTTAAGACATACTTGAAGTGATTAGAGTGATAGGCTTGAACGCGTGGTTATTATGATGCGAGTATTGATGAAAGACTATTGAAAACTTCGTAATAAGGGTTTCGAGTAAGGGTAGTGAAGTAGTGAAGAGGACTAGTGATCTTTTAATAAAATCCCTTGTGGAAGTATAAATTCGCGTATTGAGGATTAGCTTTGTATGAATATAATCATCTAAAGGATAACACCTTGAGGCTAAGAAGTAGGCTTGAATGCAATAAGAGGATGTGGATAGGTAGGGAGTTGAATAAGAGTTATAAGCTTAAGCTGATGGAGTAGAGTGTCATGAAAAGGAGCACAATTGAGGTTCGGAGATGAGCTTGAAAGGTATCCATAGAGTCTTGTATATCGCGATGGTCCCCTTTCTCGAGTAGAGTTGATGACTTCCTTCCTAAGTTCAAAAGAATGATGGTGGAAGTGTTCAAATGTTTTGAATTGGTTGCATTTTGACATTTCATCCGCGCCTGATGGTGAGACTATCTATATAATATCTCTACTCTTGATCTGAATCGAATTGTCTATCTGAGTTGATATATCTGTTCTTGAGTCTGAATAAATTTTGTCGAGATTGATGAAGAGCTGAGAGTTTGATTGATTGAGCGAGTCTTGAGAAGAGTTCTGATTGTTATTCGTGCCTTAATCTCTACCTCTACTTATCATTTGAGAACAAATGATCTCAAGGGGGAGATAATGTAACACCCGATAAAATTATCAAAATGCACTTAAAGGAGAGATGTGCGCATAATGTGTCTTTCCATGATTCAATGGAAAATCCAAGGCCAGATTTGCGACCTGTATGAAAAATTGAGTGGGGAAGTGATCTCGATTGATTTTTAGAGCAATCAGATCAAAAGATAATTTTTCAATGCTTAAACGCGAACCAATGAGGGCGCACGGTAGGTGTGCAACGCGCACCTGTCACGGACCAACACTTGATTTTATTCCAAAAATTTTCTACAAGATTAGAAACCTTATTCGGAGAATTTTGGGTGAAAAATACCATAAATAAACCCAGTCCGCATCGCAGACCCCATTTCCTCAAACGAACTTTTCTCAAATTTTGTGAGGGGCATTCTAGACCTTTTCAAACCTCTCCTGCACTTCATATATGATCAAAATGGGTCAGTTTAAGCATAATGAGGTTTTTAAACCCTATTCTAAGTCCCTTTTAAGTCCTTGAAAAAGACTAGGGATAAAGAGAAGAGAAGAGAAGAGGAACGATGAATTGAGGAGTTTTAAGAGAGTTCCTTGAGGTTGATTGTCCAAAGCTTTAATCCAGGTATGTAAGGCTAAACTAAAAGTATGAGATTGTACTCTCATGTGCCCCATAGATGGTCATAAAAGAATTGAGAGTCAATGTGTCTACATGCATGATTCTTGATGGGTTTTCTTGAAAATTATATTTATTACATGCACTTCCTTATGTTGATGATCATCATAAACTTATTTTTTCTTGAATTAAATATTTTTCATGAGATATTGCATAACACTATATAATAAATTTGAAAGCATGCATGAGTGAACATAGAGTTTGAGTTTAGAGCCTTGATTTGAGGAATGTCGATTGTGATTGTGATGTGAGAATGATAAATATTTGACAGAACTTGATGGTCCTATGAGTCTCCATAAATGAACTCTAATGATTTGTCTATTCGATTGTTTTCTAATGATTGTTCTAAACCTCTAGTAGTTGATTGAGATGTTGATTGATGAGATGATGAGATCTCTATGAGACAGATTGATGATGAGTGCCTCTACGAGGCTGATTGAGATGGATTATCTTATAAGCATTGAGTCTTGAGAGGAGTATCGAGTACCAAAAGAGTAAGAGTAAACCCAACTAACACTCATCAAACTACACAGCCAAGCATAGATGAGGATTAGGACTATCACATTATGTTGAGGTTCCCTCGGGATAGAAGTCCTAGAAAGATCCCTTATTGAGTACTCTGAGTCGAGATGAGATGAGATGAGTTGAGTTGAGTTCCTTTGATATAAGTCTGATTTGATTGATGAGGTTTGATTTGGTTGATAGGTCACTTGCCTACTCTTTATTCTTACTTTAGATAGACACTTGACATGTTGATTGGTTATTATTCTGAGTTGATTGGAAAAGGAGAACAGGAAAAAACAAAAACACAGTCCATGGTTTGGTCTATAGCCCATACTCGGGGTTACAGATTTGCTCTAGTAGTTTAATGAGGGGCATTTTTGTCCATCCCCCATTCCTTAGACTTAAGATTATGCCATTTTGGGGTTGCTTAGTCCCCATATCAGACCCAAAACCCTTCCAAACCCTCTCATTCACTATACACTCAAACTCTCTCAAATTTTCTCTAAGGAAAGGAAGTACTTAAGGCAAGGTTATGGTTTCCATTCAAGGAGCTTCCTTCCCAAAGTTCTTTAAGCCTTTTCTTAAGGTCACTCTAAGGTATGTAAGTTTGATTTGCCGGTACCTTTCACCCATAAAGTTACACATTTAATCCTTTTTACCTATTCTTAAAGTTCTCTAGAAATATTGAACTCCATGAGCATGACTTTAACAATATTTTATGATGTCGCTACATGTATGATGATCCTAATGATCACATCTGATGATACACAATGAGATTTTATGATTTTAAGTTGATAGATATGATTTTCCTACTTAGGGTTTTATCAATAAAGTTGTGTTTTTTAATACGCATTTTCAAATTACATATTCTATTAGGTCCGTGCATTATTCCATTAAACCATGTGAATCCAAGTCATTTCATTAGCCCACTAACTTTATGATGACGTTGCATAATGTTGATGATAAAGGCATAAAGAAATATTTAAATTTAGTATTCCTCACAAGGATATAAGCATGTTGAAATTGTCCTTAAAGGATGTTAAGATGGACCCTCAACATGAAAGGCCAATTCTCAGTTGGATGGTTTTTAAGTTATCTAGCTACTCCTATGAGATTGCTACTTATGATTCTATATCACATTACATGACTATGTTTATGCAATTTGTATATTATGGGATTGACGTAGCACCGAATGAGGCATTGAGGTTGGGTTCGGTAAGGGAACCCTATTAGTAACCCCTTGCCACACTAACTATGTGCCACTACAGGAGCCCTTATAAGCTAGGCTAGTGGATCCACCATAAGTTATAAAGAAAGATGCATGCTTGAGTGATGGAGTTACACCCGACAAGTGGTCTCTCTATGCTAATATAGGGGGTTATGTTGGATTTTAAGTAACTCACATGGTCTTATATGTCAGTTACGGTCCTTTCCACAAAGCATAAGATTTGATGTCTTCATTCTATTACATGTGTTTCATATGATGTACTGATTTTACTTCACATTGAGCTTTATCCCTTGTTTATATTTAAGCATGTTTAAGTGATGACATTATAGTTCCATGCATAGAGACTTCTAAATTTTATGAATGATGGCATTACACTTTTATATTTTCATTTAATCTAACATACTTAGTACATTCCTATATACTAACACATATTTTGCTTACATGATTTCACCTAGTAGGGACCGACATTCCACCTCCTCCACTAACATGTAGCTAGATCGAGACTAGTGATTTAGTGAGCCCTTATTTTGGAGATTTCACCTTCTTTCTTTTTGATCTGTATTTGAGACTCCCATGTATTTAGAGTTATTTATTGGAGACTTTTACTTTCTATCTTATTTTCAGGTCTTTTGTATTTGAGGGGAGCCATGACTATGCTTTGGTGCCCGCTAAGTGTTATGTAGTTGGTATGTTTGGACAATGAGGTTTAAAACGGATCATCTTTGTTTGTAGACTTGAATATTTTACCTTAGTTCCATTTGTCGCTTCTAAATTTTCACAATAAGTTGTTTGAATTCCCTATGAATGCTTGATGTATGCTGAGATGGCTTGGGAGAGGCACCATTGGGTTCCTCATTCACCGTTTTACGTCTAGGACCTAGTTTTGGATCCTGAAGTATCAGAGCACAAGGTTTTTAAAGTATCCTAAGGAGTACAATGTACATCTAGTAGAGTCTTGCTCATTTTAAAGTGCGTCACATCCATGAATAGAAGGCTATGAGACGTTTAGGAAATCTTCACTTCTTTGGTGATCAATGTCATTCCCTAAGTTATGAGTTAGGGCTCCTACCCTCGAATGCTTGTCCTTTGAATTTTTTAGAGAATACCTCTGTAACGTGCTCCATTGGCAAGGGGAGTTAAAGATAATTAGGGCCATGCTCCATCGACTCCTCAAGCTCCACAAGACCCTCTAGCTAACCAAGTGACTAATGAGGAGTTAGGGCCACTATCACTATGTTGGTTCAAGTTGTTACTTCTCCAAATGCTCCTACTTCGGATTTTAAGGTGAGAGACTTTTCAAGGATGAAACCTCCGGAGTTCTATGGTTAAATGGCGGACAAAAATTCACAAGAGTTTATTGATAAGGTCTACAAAGTAGTAGAGATCATGGGGGTATCAACTGAGGAGAAGGAAGAGTGGTGACTTACCAACTCAAGAGGGTTGCCTAAGTTTGGTTCACACAATGAAAGTCCAAAAGGAATGATGAGGGACCAATTGGTTAGGAGATCTTCAAAGCCGCATTCCTTGACCGCTTCGTCCCACTTGAACTAGGGGAAGCCAAGGTGATGGAATTCATGAGTCTTAAGTAATGTGGCATGAGTGTGAGGGTACACTCTCAAGTTTACCTAGTTGTCCAAGTATGCTCCTTATTTAATGGCTTATCTAGGGTTTGTATGAGCAAGTTCATTTTGGATGGTCTGATTTGATGAAGATGAAATTTAAAACCGTAATGCTTATCAAGAAGTTGGATATTTCTATGCCAAGCAAATTGAGAGTGACAAACTTCAAAGATAAGGGTGAGCGAGTCCAAGAGGGGTTCAATTTAAGAGTGGATTTTCATATGCTACGTATAGTGATGGTCGTTTCCAACAAGTCCAAGGGTTATCCAAGGTTTGATATAGATAGGGTGCTTACTTCTAATGTTCAAGTTGATGGTGCTAAAGTATCCCAAGTGTGGGAGGAATCAGGAGGTGATTATTTGAGAGGCTCGGGTGCTTGTTTTGGTTGTGGTAGGATGGGTCACAAGATCTTTGAGTGTCCTAATGTTACTAATAATGGGACAGAAAGATGTACTAAAGGTCAAGTAGCCCAAAGAGGGAAAGTGCAACAAGGTTCCCAAGCTCAACAAGGAGGTGTTCCACGTGACAATTGATTCTGTGCTCTGCAAGCTAGGCAAGAGGTGGAGGAGTTTCTTGATGTGCTTATGGATATGTTAACTGTCATGACCCAAAAATAGGATGTGATGACACTTTCCTAACCGACCAAGACAAGTTAGCCTAAACATTCTCATTCAATACACAATACTAAAAGTGGAAGAAATAATGTCTAATAAGCTAGGATAAGAACAAGATAATCAAGTTTTTAAACCATTCCAAGATTGGTGTCATGTGCACAAGCCTTTAATATGAAAGAGTACACAAGAAAAAGAAATACAAGTCTGAGTCTCAGTTCTTAAATCGAGCACAAAATGAGATAAAAGACTTCAAGAGTCTGCCGATATAGACAAGCTGTTACCTCTCGAACGTCCAAATGACCGGTCCGTCAGAGAAGAATGTTATCTCAGGTAGAACCAAGCTCACAACCTACACATGTGTGTAAAAGCAGGGGTGAGTACCAAATCAATAGGTGCTCAGCAAGAAGATCTGAGGTCAAGTAAAGAATACCGAACAAAAAACTCTTTCTACACCAATCACATACTGTCGAAATATACACCTACCCTCAAAAAAGTCCTAGCACAATAACAATGTATATAAACTATACGATATATACCCAACGATTTTCACAGGGTATATAATAGATATACAATCAATGTCTCCATTTATGGCCCAGATATATACAACAAATATCTCAAAGTACTATTAGATACTCATCAAGTACAGTCCAGGAATAATCATCTCATATTCAATATCTAATAACCAAATCAAGTCACAACCACAAGGTAAAATGATATGAAATGCAATGATATGTAGTGAATGAATCAATGAAATGATGAGTAATCATGATACATGTCTGTCCTATGGCACACATCTTCTAATATAATCAGTCCGTAACCTAGGGGGGACACATCGGTCTAAGTAACTGCCTCGATTCGTGAGGCTCGTCCCCTATATAGTTAGTGTCACAAGCCACAACTCCTGTGGCCCGTCCGTTGTGTAATTAATGTCACATGTCATGGATCATGTGGCCTGTTCCCAGTATAACTAATATCATATGCCATGGTTCGCGTCGCCTATCCCCATTATAATCAATGTCACATACCATGGCTAGTGTGACTCATCCCCAGTATACATATCATATCAGTGGAACTCAGTCAAAAAAGCACATCAAGATAGTATTTATATGGTATAATAAGAAGTGCATGCAAGAGTCCATATTGTAATAAACATATCAATTCAAGTTAAATCTCACAACACACAAGGTATAACGATCGATCGGCTCCAAGTTTATGATCAATTCTCTAACCCACAAGTGAAATTCAACAATAATACCTCCAATATTTACTATGATCAATCTCAACATGAACCACAATCTACATTCTTATATCACCAAAGATTCTTGATATCAAATCATAGGTCAATATATATCAATCTCTAACATTAACGTTCACATTATAAGGGAATTTCATAATTTAATCCAATTATAACAATTTACCAAGTACAATTTAGCCAACAACAATTACCCAATCATTCTAAGTCACAAATAAAGGAAATATATTGTTCAAATAAGCTTAACAAGGATTAAGAATCCACTTACCTTAATCAATAGCCGAATCAATCAAAACTAAAAACTTTCCTCCTCCATTTCACACCCAGAACGTCATAATCTAGTCAAATACAAGTTCATAATCTTAATGCGAAGTTAATAACACTAAAATCAAGTAATTCAGGTGAAAGGAAAAAATGGTTAAAAAATCTCATCCTGATAAAGGTTTTAGAATTGTGGAAACTTTTACATGAAAATGTTCCCCAAGTAATAAAGACTCTAACAGTGAAAATCATTTTGAAAAATTGCTTGACATAAGACCTCAATCATCATTATTCTATCAAAAAATCAATTTCCAAGAAGATCTCAATTTCTCATACCAAAACCATCAATTTTCATGTTATTATCCAATAATAATCAATGATCAATGAAGAAATGGGTTAGAAATATGTTACCCAATAGTTGTCTTGAAATTGCTTGAAAATCTCTCCAAAATTGAGGTTAGAAATGTTAAAAATAGAGGAATTTTGTAAAATTCATCGGTTTAAAATAAGTCACTGTTATAGGTACCAACTGTACTCCTGAACACAGAAGGGATCCTGTGAACAGGGAGGTTACACCAAAAACACCTCCGCGAATGTGAAAGTCTCTGCAAAATAACCCTCCGTGAATGCGACAGACAAAATTTCCCGTAGTAGATTGCAATTCAATATTATGCCAAAATCTCAGAACGGACCCTCGGGGTTCGATCAGAACCCAATACACACAAACTAGATATGCAACTCTACTAGAAACGATGTTCCAGACTCAGTGGAACCATCAAAATTTGAGTTTGAGTCCTCGTTGGCTCGAATCCCAATAGGACTCCAAGAAACTAGTTAAAACTCAAAATACCTGAAATATCTATGAAAATTCTAGAAATTACAACTACACCTTCACCATTTGGAACTACGGGAGCTGTCAAAATGTCACGACCCAGACCTAGTGCCTAGATGTGACACGGGAATAGGAACCCAAGAGTCACCAGACAAGCCTAAAGATACCAAAGCTCGCATCATTGGTTTGGAAGCGCATTTCAACAACCTACACATAGTTCTAGGGGACGGGAAATTAGGACTCACGCTATGGGGACATCATAGGGAAAAGGATTAACATGAGTTGACATAGCACATAAATACTAAGGGGCAGGTATGTAGAACTCACGTTATGGGGGTAATTCTAGACTTAGGATCTTTCCATCAAACATATGATCAAGTCACATAACAATAATCAAAGATAACAAAATACATAATGTAGACTTAACCATAACCATATTATATATCATAAAGAGGTTTACAAGGTGTCCAACAAAGCCTCTACATAGATGGGTCGGGGGGCCAAGACATTCCCCGGGCTCATCCTCAAGTACATAACGAAAAAAAGTAACATAGGTAAATAGGAGGTGGTTCGTCCTCGAAAGATATGACTCACCACTAGAAATAACTCTCGGAATCCAAGCTAAACGTTGAACGGTGGATGATCAAGGCCCTTGGTCCATACATGGTGAAATCATATAGGCAAGAGTATGCGTTAGCACATTTGAATGTACTAAGTATGAGGGATGCAATGCATAAACTTATCAAAACCTGCATATCAAAGTTAGATGACAAAGGGGCATAATATAGAAAGAATTGGATATCAACAAATGTATTATAACAAGATGCTAAGAAATTCATGATGCACGAATTACAAATGATGCTTATATATATATATGGGGATGTGACCTCAACAGACATAAGTACGACCAAGAGATCTATTTCTTGGAATACCGATGAAATCCCCTCATCAGTAAAGAGGTGGTCTACTTGCCAAAGGTAAACCATACTTTACCTTACAGGCACCCCCATTTCGTATGAAGTAACCTTCCTTACTGGTACCCCCATTTTAGATATGATTTTCACATATAACTTATCATATCACATAGTTTCTTCTCCTTATCGGCAATCCCATTTTGGAGGCAACTTTCCTTAAGGGCACCCCCATTTCGGAAAGGAACCTACGTCAGGCACATAGTTCGAGGATAGGGAGAGGACCCTCAATCCATCTGCTAAGTCGTCATCCTACAATAATATATATACG